>BQNB010048340.1:0-42617 GCA_026074375.1 Tanacetum coccineum | reverse complement strand
ACAAACCCTAAGGCAAAAAGATTCCTCAAATTGTTCAAAGTGGTGTATAAAAGATAGTTAGCACTTTTATAAGCAATCTTAAACGCACGTAAAGGAAAAGAAGTTAATTGTACGCAATAAAATCTACATTGCACACAATAACAAGAAACTCGATTATTTTCATGATTATACCCTAGGCTAGTAGGAAATGTGTTCCAAATGATTGAATCAGAATATTTAACCAAGCTGAATAAAGACTAAGCTCGAACCAAATATTGTTTGTTCATAATAAGTAAGTTTTTTTTTTGTTAGTTTTTTTTTCTTAATTAAGGCATATATTTTACTTACTCTTTGAATGAAACGAGTTTGGCCAATATAATTCATCTGATAGTGCTTGAAAGGCTAGAAGTGGTTTATGTTCAAATATCATCATGTAGACATTTTTGCAATGGTAGTTTGAACAAGGATCCTTTACCCGTTCATATTTATATAAAAGCAAAGCTTTAAAAAATAATACGAACAAATTATTGCAAAGAAAATAATAATGTTTGAACAGATGCAGACCCCTTTTGCCTGTCTCAGCTTCTTGAAAACGACTAGAATCTTTTTCGTTCACAACATGTCCAGCGCAACAATGACATTTTCTTTTCTGTTATTACCAAAAATTGCAATTTTATACTTCTTCCGTCCTAAATTAATTGTCCCCGACAAAAAACACACAGTTTAAGAAAACATAATCATTACTGCATTCTCTCTTTTATTTTTTTGCAGAATGACAATTTTACCCTTATGGAATAATTAAAGCTTTAAATAAAGTTTGTAATTTTTAGTATCATTAGAGGCAATATGATAAACTTGCTACATTACTCACAACTATATTTGAAAGGGACATTAATTTTGGGACAACCCAAAATAGAAAAAGAACTATTAATTTGAGACGGAGAGAGTAATTTTCAGGTGATTTTTAATTTAAACATGTGGTTATATATAGAATAATAACAATAAATTGATGGTTCGTGACATGTCAAAATGTGTGTTTTTGAGTCAAAGGTATAACTTTTATGTCTTGAGCAACTAGTATGATTACGAATTTATGGATATAATCTTTTGACTTGCTTTATAGACCACTAATGCTTATGTTTCTATTACGTTGTGTTGACAAAATGACTTAAACTATGTAGGTTTCTGAAAATTTTAGTAGTAATTTGTGTGACTTGTTTTACAAATTTTGATAGCTTTAGAACTTTTTGTACTTATGAAATTAAATCTTGTATAGATGAAGAAGAAATGTAAAAAAAACTATTTGGTGTTTGAAGGTTTGAATATTATTATGTCGTTTGGATTTGTTCGATCGTTAGGATTTGTCAGTTTGAAAATCTTGGGTCTTCGTTTGTCAGGCTTTTGAAGTTGGTTGCCTGAATTTGATTGTCTTCGTTGAAGATCATTTGTCCCGATTTGTTTGCTTGGTTGACCGTTTTGAATTTGTTGGTTAAGGTTTGATTGTTCGCTTTGTATTTGTTATCGTGTTTGGGAATCGTCGTTTGTTTTGTCAGCACAGTTCAATATGTGTGTTGAGTTAGGCTAATATCACTAGCGTTTGGAAATCTGAAATTTGAAATTGATTTGAAACATGTAGAAGAGTTCAAGTCATGATGGAGACTGTTGGTGTACAACCGTAGAGAGAGTGAATACGTTATTTTTGGCTTTTTTGAATTTAAGTAAGTTAAGAGTCAAGTTTGCATACAAGTGTGTATAAACAAATAAAAAATATATTTCGAAGTAAAGTAAATAAAGAGTTAAGAGAAGACAGGACAAACACAACGATATATACTGGTTTGGGATGAGGGTTCTAGATCATCGGTACATCATCCGTGACACCTATTACCATCACCAGTAACAAATCCTTGTGGTGGATAAACCGTACACTTAGCTTTCACTGATCTACACATATATCCAAGCTATCACCTAACAACGTCAACACCTGGAACCATCCACACAAGACCTAATGAACTCTACAGACTATTACAAGCACTTCCACACTAGGAAGTCTCAAACCTCTTGTTTGTTTGCACCAAGTACAAGGCTTTACACCATTGCTTCCCCACATTCGGAGTAACTTGCTTCTCTGCACCCGGAGTAAGACTTGACACTTAGTTATAAGATGGAGTTAGAGTATTGTGTTGAAAGAGTACAAGAAGACTAAAAGAAGATAGAAGCAGTAGAAGACTCTAGACAACACACAAAGAGTTGATTAGGTTCTTGCGTGTTCTTCTCTTGCAAAAAAGTTTGCTTTCAATAATGATAGAAAGATGTTTATACCCAGAAGTTATGAAAGACTTAGAGAGAAATAAGAGGGGCAAAATGTTTGGCTAGAAGTGAGGTTCAATATGGCAAGAGGTCTCTATTTATAGCCAAGAGAGTCATGACAAACCTCGGCACGTTGACTCGGCTCACTGGTGTGCGAGCTCAGCGCACTGGGTATGTTTTTTCTCTTGCCAAATAAATAGTCGTTGCCTCTTGCTAAACGCTCATGCGAAGTTCACTTTTAAGCTTCCCAATGGAATTTCCAGGCCACAAAATGTGTTAGATAAGACCAACTCATTAGCCAAAAGATCAATGGAGATAAAAGAGCTTTAGTTAGAGAAAAAGAGGGAAGCACTCCGCTAAACACAAGACCATGTCTTGTAAAGAGGGAAAGGAGGCACCAAGGGCTTGTCCAAGAGACGAAGTGCTGCAAAAAGGCATGTGGTTTGAAATTCAAAATTTAAATTTAAATTAAAGAGGGAAATGAGGCACCAAGGGCTTGTCCAAGAGACAAAGTGTTATTCGTTATAAGTTAATTACACAATTAACTTATAACGAACAACACTGATTCAAATAAGTTAATTACTTTACGCATTTAATAAACCATCAATCCATAAAAGAAAATTGTTTTAGCTAAATATTTAAGTTGAGTTTAACTTTTTTTTGGGTAAATGGTTTCCATACCCGGTGAATAAACTAAATGAAATGTAATGTGACGATACATGAGAGAGTGGTGATGAGCCACTCTAAACCAAACGCAAAAGCAAGCTACCTATATGAACGAACAAGCTCGAACATAACAACCACTTAAAACAAATTCACTGAGATATGAACTTAGACAAAAAAACCATGTAGAGCCTCCATGCATCCAAGAGCATATCTTTAAGAAAATAAAATCACGTTATATCAGTTAAGATATTCCACATGTGCAACGTATCTAACACCTTTTGCGATTTCTTGAACCGTATAGTAGTCATCTTCAGTCTTACAATCTCCATAATAATATCACACACTTGTTCTTCTCGTCTAGTTTCTTTGGAGTAAAGTCGGTTATTCCTCTCTTGCCATACGTAGTACGAGGAAGCGGCAAAAACCAAGCGACTAACAATGCTCTCTATAGAATTACATAACGAGATAGGTAATAACCAAGAAGTGATATTCGTTAACCTTGGTAACACAACCTGTAGACCTGCCTTACGAGTTACCAGCTTCTAAACCTTAGAAGAAAACAAACATTCAAAGAAAAGATGCTCTTGAGAATCAGGTACAACCTTACATAAAGGGCACTAAAGTAGGTTTAAGTAGATTGACTCGCCTATATCCCATTGCCTCAATTTATCTTGAGTTTTTAACTTGCGACACATAAGTAACCAAACATGGAATGCATGACGAGGGATAGCAACAGTAAACCACACTATACGAGTCCAAGGGACTTCATGTCCTCTTGGTCTAATTGTATCCCACACAAGCCGCACTTGGAAATCTTCGAGTCGACCGTCTCTAGTTTTCCACATAACTTAATCTTCTTTATTTTCGATTAAAAGTGATGGTATAATCTGGTTTACAACAAGAAAAGTAGTATTTCCCATAAACTTTGCCAAACCAAAATACGCATTCCAGTAACAAAGTCAAAACACGTTCGAAAATGATTAAAACCTTCTCTAGTGATGGTTCACACTATCAAGTGGTTTCGGATAGGACTTTGATCACACCACATATCAAACCAAAGCGAGGTCATTTTACCATTCCCAACTTGGTGCAAAAAGTATCGTCGAACAATATTTCTAATTTGAAGAATTTTCCTTCAACCCCAACTCACATTGGACCTTAGTGGAACATCCCAAAATTTTCGACCCTTTAATTTGTAAGCATGGATCCAACGCACCACATTGATTCTTTATGAGCAACTGTTATCCCACTAGTTTAATCCATTACACAACAATAATCTATACCAATATGCAAGAAAATAAGAAATCTTAGAGAGAGAAAGTAGAGAGAAACAACTAGATTAGAGAGAATGGTGAGTTACAAAATGTGTGAGAAAATGTAACCTACACCCTTCACCAAGTGTGGTGAAGGGATATTTATACCCTTTTGCCTTAAGTGAGGCGAATGGTCTTCTAAATGGGTCGGGCTTGGCTTCTCGTGGGCTTTTAGCCCGATACATAGACAATATTAGATTACAATCCAAGCCCGTTGAACCTGACTAGCCTATTACAATATAAGACCTAGTTTAACTTTCTTAGACCGATAACATTCTTGTTTGACTTAATATAATTAAGGCTAACAATCTCCCCCAATGTTGAGGTCTCTTTCTTCAAACTTCTATGTATCACCGATGACATTGAAGATATGACATTTAACGTTTATGCTTTGCCTTGTAATAGTCTTGTCTTGTTTATAATGGCGTTATTCACCATGCTTTGTGATCTTATTTTGAGCCTTTTATCTTTGACTTTAAATTCCTTGAGATCGTATCATGCATCACTCCTTGACGTTAATCATCTTGATTTGAACTTCCTTGATCAACTTGTGTTATTTGACCAACATGCTCATACGTTGTTACATTCTCGTTGACATATGTGATTATTAAGTCTAAACACTCTCCCCAATTAAAATCTAATTGACTTTGAGAAGACTTGAGTTAAGAAGCATGTGGTTTATGAATCCGACTTCGCTTCAATGAGTGCTCAACACTTGTTCCCCCACCCCTCTTATCCTGAAATAAAACAGTTAGCAATAAAAGATGAATATGGCTTTGTCATTCATCTTGAGTTCGGTTGCATTAACCTCCGGTTTCCCGTTTTATAGTATAAATACTATACCTGTGATCAGGTAGATTCAAAGAATCTCCTTGACAGGGTTTCCAGCTCAAAGCGTAGGATCTTCTAACACAGATGTATTAGATTCACATGCTTTGCTATTCTCGTTACCTACCGACGTAACGTCTCAAAGCAGACAACACGTAAGATGATCAGATAGTTACTATCTTTCTGATTAAGTCGTCAATTCATTTACTGGACCAAAATTGATATCCAGTTATCACAAGATTGATTCATATAGAATCTTGCAAGTCACCTACCAAGAGCTTGTTTGATGTTGGCCAAGCTGATTCCATCTTCACGTGAATCTTAAGTATCACTCGAATGTTCTGGCAAGATCTTCAGGATAATTGCGAAGAGCTTGTAGTTACAAAACTCATGTGAACTTTAATGGTGTTTTCAACAAGTGTATTTTGACATTTTTCCCTAATAAATTTATACTTTGATCACTTTATGGCCTAGACTCGATTTGTGCACTTTTGTTTTATAATCGACTGACAGACTGCCACACCTATTCAATATTAACAATCTCGGAGTGAGATGTCAATAGATAACGTGTGTATCTCCGTTGACAAATGAGACAAGTTTCTTTGAGAGAAACCGAATGGCTAGGAAGGGTTGTGCATTGCATCACGTCCATTGACACTTTCTTCAATATCTAACAATCATGCTTTGTGTTTTGATAGATTATGTATTGACACCGTTTCTGCCTTAGGAGTAAGGAGGGCTTCTCTCTTTCACCCGTTATCCATACATTTCTTTTCATTCTCAACCCCGTCAATGCATACCAAACTCATTACTAACACTGTTATGATTGTTTCCATGTGTAAAAAAAGCTCAATCTTAGTCGCATTCTTCCCTTATAAACATTCTTCTCCAATCATACCAAAGGGACTGCTATTTCTAACTAGTGATACCTTGGGTAATTCCTCTCCGGTTCTTTTGGATCGTAGACTTATACTAACCTAACCACCTTATACTTCAGAATCGTTGTGAAATTAAAAGTTGTTGGGTATAAAGATCGAACCAAAAAAACCATTTTCTACATTGTTTATTTTCAAATACTACCCCTACACATTTGCATCGTAGATTCGAAATTGTTTTAGTCAACATAAGGAAAGCAGTTGCACTTAGAGTCTTAAAGAACACACATTCTGTCTATAACATATTTTAAACACATTATTTTCCCCGTATTCAAATAATAAAAACACTGCTTATAGTTGAAAATACCAAATGATTAAAAAATTTGAAAAAAAATCCATGTGGAGAAAAATTACAACCACGATATATGCATAATTCTGATTTCGATACTCCCCTTCAACAGTATATGGTTGGGATAGACCATATTTATTAAAACTTTGACATTAGAATAAAAATTTATTACACCACAAAATGTTGAAGACGGAGTGAGAAGCCTTAGTGAACAATGTATATTAATAATTGACTATTATAAAGTTTTCCCACATTTTAATTTCACAAAATAGTTTTGATACATAAAATTAACAAATTTATGATATGTATCGACACATAAAAAAGCTTATTTTTTAATAAAGCTCCCCCTAAGAAATTTATTCGAGGAAGGGAGTGTTGACACACAATTATTAACCAATACCCCCAAAACTTTTTATAGAAAAATACCACAAAATATAGTTGTGAACAATTTAGACATTTGAAAGTTTTTTTTGAAAAATAATTTCAACGATTTTAAAACATAAAAGAAGACATCTCTTCTATTATAGAGTAAGTCACTGAAGCGACACTTCCCTATAAATCATTCGGGACCGATTATGTAAGCAATGTACATAAGTCCATAGAGAAAAAAAATTATATAATGACAAGCTTTGAAAGCATTTGAAACTCGTTCGCTTTACTCGAACTCATTAACAACGCCCGTGGTCGATGATTAATCAACATTTATAGGAGACGTAAATTTAACGATTCCAAAGTCCATGCAGAAGATTCTTTTTGGTATTTGTAAGCGATTTGTTTCTGATTTATAATTTGTTTTTTCTAGGTTTTATATTTTTTATCTATTTTCTTTTTGTGGTTTTTTATATTTTTGTTTTTTCTTTTTCAAAATTTTTTTTATAAATAAAAAAAACAAGAGAGAATAAAAAATATGTACCCAATTGCGAAGTTTATTAGAATCAATGCAGATTCAATTGCCAGAACCTCCATTTCATCTGGAGTCAAACATTCTCATACCGAGTCCTTCTGACCAAGATTACTTAAACCTATCTTCCGATAAAGCTTTAGTAAGACCAATCTACTAACTGGTATTCAGTTCCGACAAAGAATAATATCAAACAATACCCTTTTCAACTGTTCCGTTATGAAGTGATACTCGGAACATCAATGTGGCCTTTGGACGATGCTGGACTTGGATGCACGAGATGGGCTATGGGCTCCTTTGATCACAATACATAGTTATTTTAGATCAAAGTGGAAGCCATAAATTCTGTGAGCCGAGTTCTCAAACCATAAGTAACCTTGTGCGCAAGCACGCAGATACTGACACATACTAACTTCTGCTAAGACATTGAAGTGCAGTCCTGCTTTTTGGATGACCACTAACTAACTTAACACCCCCTAGAAAATGTATGCCACCTATGTGCTTCTTACGTGAATCTAGACAACCCGCGTGATCCGAATTTGAAAAAGCTAATAGTTCGAAACCGGTGTCCTTCGAATACCAGAGACCCATGTTTAATAGATGTCTTTGAGGTATCCAAGAAAGATCCTTTAATGCCGCAGTTAGATGATATTCTCAGTCAGTTTCGCTTGATAAAGCGATGCACAAAAAAAAATTTAAAACCATTTGCAAAGTACAATATGCTGTCTACTTGCTGTTAGGAACATGAGTGCACCGACCATTACTAAACCGGTCGAAGGCCGGATAGTACCACTCCAGGCATCATCAAGTGATTTTAGCCATTGGGTGTTCCAATGCTATCACATGAGTCATACCATGCTTTTTAAGTATCCTCTTGAGCATACTTAGCTGGTTTATAAAGATATCCACGAGGGGATTGTGGATCTGATTTCCTAAAAAGAATTCAGCTCCCCCTTCATAGACATATCAAACATGCTGTGCATTAGTTTTCCCAAATCTTTTGAAAGTTTTGGGTTCCGCAGAAACAAACATATTCATCAAAAAACCGTAAATTTGCACAAGCAATATGTCTCCTATGTTTAGTTATGAACATAATTGGATAATAAACCATTTGAAGAAGCCCTTTGGAGATCCAGTAATTAGAGAGTCATCAACCACCTCTTGGTGCTGTTGAGACCTTGTAATGCATTGCTGAGGCGGTAAACCTTTGTCACGGATGATATTGGTCAACAAATCCATCTGGTTGTTTAACCGTACACTTCTTCCTATCAGAGGTCTAAAAACAGTAGTTTTATATAACTCCATTGGTACACTGTAAAATTATTTGTGCGCAAGCATACGCAAAGAACTACCGTACAGCTTCCAACCGAAAGCAACTGGTGAAATGACTCTCGAAATCATTTCCTTTCCTTTTGAGCATTCCCTTAGCTCAAGACGAGAATTTGGTGCGAATAGACAGTATTATCCTTATCCACAATTGTTTTTCCAGACCCTTTACGTTAATGACATTTTTCAAGTGGGTCTGTCCGACAATTCCCAAACATCTAACGATCAACTGGATGACGTTCTTCCTGCATTGATTCATCCATCAGAATCAGCCATGGCCTTCTTTGATGTCTTTGGTTCGATTTGACCTGAAATCACGTGAGTGCAACATACACATCTCGCCAATCTGTTTTCTAGCTGACACGTTGTTCTAACTGATTGAGAAGGGATTTTCCAATGACTTGTTCTAATGGATGATCCTTTCGTCCTACGTTGTGCAAAGATGGTGTTTGATAGAAAGTAATGCATGTTTTGAACGAATCAATCATGACAGAGACGACGTTCTCCCCTTGATTCTTGTATCTTGTACTGAAGATGTTGATAAATTCATCGTCCGTCAAATTTTGCATTTTCTGTATTGGTTTCTGCTTGAATAATGTTCTCAGGTAGCATTGACAGTTTGGTAAGTTGAGTTGGAGATTGATGTTTGAAATAATTTCAATGAGGAGGGTCCGGCAACATTGGTTGTTTAGAAGTGTAAAGTTATGTTATGTTGTTGACGATTATCTTATTGACACAGCATGTACATGCGACGGATTTTTGACACAACATGAGAAGTTCCATTGAGTAATTCACTAAACATCGGACTATAAAGCAATTCCAGCTCATTTGACGTTGTTACTGTCTCAGCAACTTGAGGAACATTTTCTTGACAAATGTGGACCGGACTTAACAGTCTTGTTCAAGTACCGTTGTTGACTTGAGAACCTGGCAGAACTTACTGATTCCTGACGCCATTAGAGCAATTCGTCAAAGTTTAACATGCCATTGTTCAACTATCATTCTTGTTCTCCTTGTTAAATACCCTTAACCTTTGACTATAGAAACCCAACAAAAAACTACTCACACCTTTTTCTATCATTTTATCAAGATGTTTCACCATCTCTGACGATGTAGCAAAGAAAAACCAAAGATGAGAAAAGAAACATGACAGAACTGGTTTTCGTGCATTTGATATGCTGTTAAGAGTGATTCCTCATGTGAGGAATTACAAGTGAACGGTGTTTGAGTAAAACATGGTTGTTTGCAATTTCTTCACCCAGAAAACAACAACGAACTTATACGGTCGCAATATCTTTGTATCGAGCACAGCCCTCGACAAGAGTAACGTTCCGTCTTTCGACAATGCCGTTTGTCAGGTGTTCGAGCAGTTGACGTATTCGTGTCTTTATTCCCTCTTTTGCACAGTATGCATGAGATTTTATTAAGAAATTCGTGCCTTTGTCAGTTTCGAACTGTTGTAACTGAGCATGAATCCTCTTATGGACAAGATGAGGAAATCAATGAGAACTCCATGTTGTGTTCATCTATGGACCTCAGAAGTAAGTCCCAAGTATCTCGGAGTAGACATCACCAATTACAGAACAACTTTTTCCATTAATGCTTCTACCACCCGCATTGGACAATATAAGTCCATGTGTAGAAGTTTGTAAACGTCTTTTTGAGCTCGGTAATCCCTTAGTGTGAAAACTTTCTTTTTTGGCTTTCTCCCCAGCTCACAAAAGAACACACCTGATCTTTGACTAATTTTTAGCTTTGGGAAGCCATTCACAATATTAATTCTTTGAAAGCAAGTTGATGTGGTCGAAGTTTAAATAGATAGACGAGATCCAAAACCATCTTGAGAACATTTGCATTATCCATTAAGCAAATTGGATTGGGAGTTTTGAGATCTTGAGAGAAATAAAAAAAAATCTGAGCTACGGAGAACCTGTTAGAAATCATTATCTCTCCAAATACACGGAAATAACATTGTAGACATCCAAAAAGACACATTCAAATCCCAATCACATAAATGACCAACAAATAAATTTATGAGATTCCCCGTCGACGTAATATACATAAACCCTTCTGATATTACCGTTCCTTGAACCAAGATCTCCAAAGCAAGAATTGTGCAATTGTTCATATCCAAACGTTACCGTGTTCCGAGAAATTTCTCTTACAAAAATTAGTTAGAATTTTGAGATTACTGGTCAGTGCTTTGACACCCAGAGTCTACGATGAATAGACTATCAGACGAGCAACAAAATAATTATAAGACGCTGGAGTATTGGACCACAGTGAACACAAGGATCTTATGATCCAAATATTAGTCAGTTCTAGATGCATTTCCTAGAGGCATACAAACGTTTGGGTTAACATTTCCTATTTTTGTGAAACTAGGTTTTCCAATTATATCCTGGAGTATACTTAGGATACCACCAACGCATGTCTTATTAAATTTGTCTCATAAACTTCCTAGTTATGTTTCAAGATTTCTTAACAGTGGAATCTTTGCAACCTGATTTTTTCTCTTACTGAATTGTTGCAACAGATTGGTTCACGATTAATCTTGGGTACGTCTAGGTTAAATAACCAGGCACAACCATGGTTGTCTAGGTGCCTATATTCACAGCCATTGATAATAATGTATCCAGCGACAGAATCTATGATTGTCATTCAGCAACACACTTTTCCACATTAACACAGACAAAGTTAAACATCGATGGTCTTTACGCATTCAAAACTGTCATAAACGCAGTTACAAACTGTTTTATTATTTGAAAACTTAAACTTCCTACGGTGGTCTTCTACTTCTTGCTTCTTCCCTTGACTATTGTTAACATGACTCTATCTTCCAATGATACTCCTAAGCTGTGGCTGCTAACACTAGTATTGGGAATTACTTCTGTAGAGAAAGACACGCGTTTGTTAGGTTTCCTAATGTCTTGATGCAACTGAGGTGTTCTAGTTTGATTAGGCTTTGTGTGCACTTTATACATTCTGTGCAATCACATTTGTGTTCGACAATTGCAACAATTATCCTAGGCAAAACTGTGCATGACGGTTTGAAAAATCATTAACAGAAAAACGACATTTGTGTGAGGAAACAGCATTTGACTTGGAGAAAAATCTTTCTTTGCAAGAGAATCGAAAAAATATCTTGGTTTTAACCGTAAAATGGATTGTTCTTTGACATTTAAAAGCATGTTCGGGTAGTCGAATAAACGATGATTTTTCAACTTAGTTTTCCAAAGATTTTTCTTTCAATCTTTTCTATGAGTTTTTCAACTCACTTAATGCAATTCCTTTGTCTGTAATTGAGCTTTCGAGTCGTTGAATTTCAAAATACTGCTCACGTTCTTTCAGAAATACTTGGCTATTTCTTGAAACTTTTGTCATTTTTTATCATTTCTTTGCACGGTGAAAAGTCAAGATTCAAGATTACTCGCAAGTTTTCTGAAGTGCTTCAAAAATCTTTGACATGGTTCTACTTTTTGAAAGCTCTTTTCAAGATGTTCAGAAGTTTTTCCCCCCCAGGTTTTCCTAACGTAATCACATTGCAAAATTATTAAATCATCCAGATCATTGTACACACCAATATCATCCCATGGTGATCAGCAAAGTAATATTCCTATGAAGTCCGGTCGCCTTTCATTCAGTAATCTGTTTTTTGAGTTTCCAGTTTGAATTTGAGACTTGTCTTACTTTGTGTTCAAGAGAATTTACAGTATCTCAAATCACAACCATTTCCTCGTTCAAAAACGACAAGTAACATTTTATAAGTCCCGGATAGATCTGCTAATTTGGGGCCCAAAATTTCCTCTATTGTGTTTTGGAATGAAAGGATCGATGTGTACCAAAAAATGTACCTTATGAAAATGTTATGTTGCAACGTTCCACTCGCGTCAAAAATCGTGTCAACTACTAAACTCTTTTTAATCTTGAAAAGTTCTTTTGATCTTTTACCACTTAATTTTTGATCCAAGGAATGGATTCCATCCTTCATTTTTCTAAACAAAGATGGATTGTATGACGAAAAGAACTCTTTATGGAAAATTCCTATTAAAGCTGTATGACTCATCTTTGACGTTTTTGGAAAATAGTGTATGTTCACCACATTTTCACGGTTGTTGTGAACGAACAAATCATAAAGATTAATCAATTTGATCATAATCAAACGGTCTTATTAAAATCGCTTAATGTTGATCCGATGATCTTTTCAAGACGAAATCTTTCGTCAGAATCAGGGTGCAAATGATATGTGTTTAATACACATACCATTTTTGTCGTATTTAAGCGAAACCTAAAAGACTGAAAAACATACCAAAAATACAATGTATTTTAAGTTTTTTGCATTTATTGTTCAGGAAAACGGATATTCAGAAAAAGAGCAAAAAAAAGCCAAAAGCAAGCAAATCCAAGCACGGAGTATAAAAGAATGCAAAGTCAAAAGTCATCAAAATGAAAGAAAATACAACTTGAGGGCTAAAACTGCCCCCTAAAGTTGAATTAACAAAAGATTAAAAAGACAAGGGTCAAAGTTGCGAACCCGAGTAGATATTGCATTTAGTTTATACAACTTCAGACCCAAACCTGCTAACCTCCCCCAAAAAGTCTTCTTCCCGCCCCAAAACCCAAGTTACTACGGTAATTCGCCCCATACCTTCTCCACTCAAAAACCACATTCTTCTCACCCTACCAAATCATTCATCCACGCCTACATACCCCCCCCCAGTTGTAAAAAAGCCATGTTGGTCAATCCCACACCTTTCCCCAAGTATCTTCAATGCTAAGATTGACTCCAAAAGAAGCACAAATGAAAACAAAGGCTGGGATTTGCTTGGTTTCCCCTCACACACATAACAAGCTCCTTTCGTTTTTGCTCTCCAAAGAAGCACAAACTGCAAGTCCAAGACTTCGGCTATAAATAGAGCTTTTTGTAAGCCTTTGAGGCAACTAGTTAATCTTAGAATAACTTAGCTTAATTTTCAGTCATTTACAGCTTTTACTTTCAGCTTTGTAAAACTTTCAAGTTTTAAAAGCAATTGATATTATAATCAAATTTTCAATATCAAGTGTAAAGATTCTTAATTGAGTTGTTTTGTTGTTCAAATAAAGCTCTTAATACAGCTGTGTTTACAAACAGTATTAACTAAGTGAACCTAAAAAGATTAAGAGTAAAGAGAAATAACAATTCACTCTCAGAATATACCACTACTTACTTATTGGAAGATAAGCCAGTTATGGATGGCTTATACTATACTGAGCTTGATTTTATACAGAGCTTGAGCTTGTATATTTTGTTGTTTGAACCCTGTTTTTATACAAGGGTGTAGTAAGACTCCTACGTCTTTTTCTTACTTTACTTATCTATTTGCAGAACTGCTTGAATTTTAATTGATACAACTGTTTAAGTTTTAAGTTTATACTGCTCAGAACTAATTCATTGCTTTTTAAGTGCTTATTATGATAGAAAAATTGCTTAAAGTGTGTTTAGCTTTGTTATTTGATAATCTGTTTTTTAATAAGTTAAATAAAATGATTTTTGAAAAAGTTAAAGGCGTTTTGAACAAGCAGTACTAACTCTAAGTTAGTACTAGCTAGTTCAATTTTTTAGGACATACTAAATTCACACTAGCAGTAACTAACTCCAAGTTAATACTGCTATTTCACCTTTTGGAGCAGCAATTAAACTTACACTACCAGTAACTAAACTCCAAGTTAGTCTCTAGTTCAATTTCTTGATTTCAAAGTTGACAGTACTAACTAACACTAGCGAGTACAAACTTTTTAGATCAAGCAGTACTAACTTTGAAGGATAAATACTTTAGTTAATACTGGTAGGTATAAAAGCAAAGGTAGTACAGTTAGTTATTACTGTGTGTTCTCTTGTTTAATTTAACTAATTTATGCTTAATGGCTTATTTATATTTAGATTAGCTTCTATAACTTGTTCTTAAGTATTATTTGAGCTATTTTTGTGTCTTGGTTAGTTAAAATTGAAGAGAGTTCTTTGTCATTCCTAGTTTGATTCTGTTTCTAAGCTAAATCTTTTTATTTTTTTTTTTTTTGCCTATTTTTTAATGTGGTTTTTGCTTATTGTTATAAATTTTAGTGCCAAATCATTCCTTGTGACATCCAAACACAAATCATAAATCGTCTTGCGAATTTCCATTTCAGCCTCGTTGGGACATAACGACCCGGAGACACCCTATACTGATTCCGGTTATCTTGATCTCGCGGGTTCTGATCCTTTTTGTGTATTTATTTTTCTATTTACTTATTGACACATAAAAAGAAGGGTTGGTTCGCGCGAAGTCAGCTAACATTAACGCAAGATTATCATTGTAGCAACCTATATCATACAGACGAGGATTCGCTCTTTGAGCTTTCTTGAGGAACTCAGGTTTTGCAAAACTCGTTTTACAATTACGATTAAGCATATTCATTGTTTGAACAGTTTGACCGGTTTTATATACAATATCATTCAAAACCTTGACTTTGTTTTCTAAAGAAATGATTTAATCCAAGTTTCTTTTCTTCACGAGTTTGTAAAGCTTAGATTGACCTCGTTTGCTTGTGTCAATAAGAGATGGATTTCTTTATGTGCACAAAGCTCCTTTTTCATATCTGAGAATCGTGTGATTTAAATCATTATATTTTGAGTATATGCATTATATGATTAATTCAAAATCGATTTTGTGTATGACAATTAAAACCCCTTTAGCTCTTAGCACAATCAATTTCCCACCTTTGACGCATAATTCACACATCATTTACATAACAATTTCCGCTTTGGAACATCTAAGGTCATTAAACATCAACTGATTAGTCTTGTAACAGTTCATTGGTTGCTTCTTTGAAATGGTTGTTTGATGATTCTAAACATTTACTTTTATTTTTGAAATCCTCAATTAGACTTTTTAATTTATTAACTAAAGTCTTATTTGATGATTCCAAAAGTTTATTACGGTTTTTGCTGTCATCAATTTCACATTTTAGTTTCTCAATTAAAGAAGCATGCAAATCACGTATATTGATCAGATCAACATTTCATCCTGGTCATCCAGACTCTATCATAACATATATCCGATGAAGCGAATAGTGATAATATGGTGTCACCTGTTCCGCCATATATATGTCATTACTAGATTCATGTTGCTCAGATGTTCATTATTCCATGGCAAACACATTAGTAGGCATTCATTATTTTTTTGTACCTTTTATGCATTGACGCATCATCAAAGATTCGGTCCAAATTGTCAACTGAATCGGAGTAACCTCATGATTCTGTGCCATGTAACAATAATGTGCTTCTAATTCCTGTTCTTCAGACTCATCATCAGTATCATCCTTCCAATCAGCTGTCTCTTTCTAGCATTCAACTTATACCCGCAGCTTCCACTTGTTTTACACAATACCACTTTTCCCTTGTGATAAGCTTCATCTTTACTCTGTTCGGTTTCTGACAGTCCGCAATGATACATGCCCATAATTCCCTTGCAGTTTAACACTGAACCCAGACTCTGCACAACCGAAGTACCTACAATTTCCTAGCCCCACAACATTAACTGCCCTCGATTATCTTTACCCAGTTCCACATTTAATTCTAGAGAATTATCTTGATTAGCTTCGACTGGTGTATTGATGAAGTTCGAAGGTTGTTTTGGTAGGTTTGTAGATTTTCCTTGAACGAAGAGAAATAAAAAGCCATGAGTTTTGTAAATCCCATTTTCCATTGACAATTCCTCTTCTTCATACCCATACGGGTTCTGGATCTAAGTAGGAGTCGATAATGATGGTAACATATGCATTTCCTCTGTTTCTGGTAGAGCTGTTTGCGATCCGGTGTAGGAATATTGAGTGTTTTGTGTAAGGATAGTTATTGAAGAAGGTAAACTGGTTGTTGTTGAGTCAACACGTGCAAGTGGAATTAGCAGTACTGCTAGTCTTCAGTCTTAGCTCAAATGAAAGCTTCATTTTGGTGTTGCGTATCAGAATGTCATAAAGCTTGTGATATGAGACAGTCTTCACTCTTGACTCTGCGCTTAACAATGTCACAAACCTTTGCCATTCTGGTAGTAGTTAAGTAAGAACTAGACAATCACGTTGATGATTGTAACATGACACCTGATTTCTGACAACCATTCAACGTCTTTTAAAGACCGTGAGACTAATACGATTCAAGTATTCACCATCCTGTGAGTTAAATTTTCCAAAACTCCAAATAAATTGGTTTCAAGATCTTTGAACAATGATTGGTTCACGCTAGTTTCACACCTTCAATGGTTTTCACATTTCACATGCATTCGGACAAGCACCAAACTGTGGAGTAGGATATCGTTATCTATCCCTGTGGATATGATCTGAACCTTCAGCTTTCAGCATTCAGTTGATCTCGTATGTCTTGTGAATCATTCTTATATTTCCCATATACTCTCTGTAGTTTTTTTTCAGACAACCTTAAGTCAACAGGACACTGTCTTCTCAGTCCCATAGATAACTGTATAGGTGATTTTGGAAACAATAGTGATGAGTTCACTGTTAGGATTTTGGTGTCATGAATCTCTTGATTCTGGATTTTCCACTGAACATAATTACCCGTGCCACAATGGTGGACATCTTTGCTACCCGCTTCCATGAATAGCATTATGAAGAGCCATTTTGATGATTATTTTGGCAAATTGTACTTGAATTTAACCTAAAATAATTCTGATAAAGTTTTAACCGAATATCAGACCTTAAGTGTTAATGAGTGTGTTTGATTGTGGTTTTTTAAATGAAATTAACGTTCTAACTCAAGGGATTTTAATAATCATTGATTAAAAACCGAGAAAAGTGAAAATCGTATCTTTTTCGCGGATTTTACAAAATCAAGAAGAAACCTGAATGAATAAAATAATTGACATTTCAAGTATGATTAAGTGAATTATTGGGTGATTGGTGTTTTTTTGTTGTGTTGAGTAATTGTCCTTGTAGTCCGAATTAAAGTCCAAAGTCCTTGTAATTTGTTTGTCTTGCTGTTATGTTTTGATTAAACGATGATTAAATATATTCCCAAATTCGGTCAAGTACCACCTGATGCGCGGATCGATCTTCGCGGTAAGGTCAAAACTTTTTCAGGAAATTAGGGTTTCAAAACATGGGTTTTCAATGGACAAAACGCAATGACTTTAGTCAAAACGCAACTTAGTCTTGATCAAAACGCAGTGACATTCATTTATCAAAACGCAATGTCTATCTTGGCAAAACGCAATGGCTTCTTTGATCAAAACGCAATGTCTAAAAAAATTGGGCAGAGTAACGTCTAGTCAAAACGCAATGATGGTCTTCAAAACGCAACCTTTGTTTGTCAAAACGCAACGATTGTTGGTCAAAACGCAACGATTGTTGGTCAAAACGCAACGAGTCTTGGTCAAAACGCAATCAATAAATTAATTAGGCAGAGTTTCTCTTAGTCAAAACGCAGTGAGGGTCTTCAAAACGCAACGAGTCTGATCAAAACGCAACGAATATTATCAAAACGCAACGAGTCTGATCAAAACACAACGAATATTATCAAAACGCAACGAGTCTGATCAAAACTGCGAACGAATAAAATCAAAACGCAACGAGACTTATCAAAACGCCAACGAATATTATCAAAAGCAACGAGTCCCCTGATCAAAATGCAACGACGAACACCCTGTCAATAAACAAACCAGCCAAAGAAAAAATCTTCAAACTTCTTGTAAGCTTCAAATGATTGTAAAAACTACCTATAAAATCAAGTCAATTGATCTAAGCCCAAAAGTACAAGTCTTTAACACTTTTAACCACGAAACAAAGATCAAAGTTGATTTTTTTTTTGCTTTTTTCTTTTTTTTCGAACCAAAGAAAAAACCAACAAAAACCCACGAATTTTTCACAAAACAAACACTAAACACCCCTTGGCGAGTGATACCACATGTTATCCTACTAGTTTAATCCATTACACAACAATAATCTATACCAATATGCAAGAAAATAAGAAATCTTAGAGAGAGAAAGTAGAGAGAGAAACAACTAGATTAGAGAGAATGGTGAGTTACAAAATGTGTGAGAAAATGTAACCTACACCCTTCACCAAGTGTGGTGAAGGGATATTTATACCCTTTTGCCTTAAGTGAGGCGAATGGGCTTCTAAATGGGCCGGGCTTGGCTTCTCGTGGGCTTTTAGCCCGATACATAGACAATATTAGATTACAATCCAAGCCCGTTGAACCCGACTAGCCTATTACAATACAAGACCTAGTTTGACTTTCTTAGACCGATAACATTCTTGTTTGACTTAATATAATTAAGGCTAACAGCAACAATGTTCCATATATGTTTAGACATCAATGCAACATTAAACTTTTCTAAGTGTCTAATTCCCAGCCTACCTTCATTTTTAGGAAGGCATAAGTCATACCAAGCAACCTTTGCTTTCCCTTTTTTCATATCTCCATGGCACCATAAAAAAAACCCTCATTAGTTATTGGATTTCTTAAATAATACGGGTAGGAAGAATAAAAATCGATGCCCAATACCATGCATAGACAAAACGACCAAAAAACAAGCTGAAGCCTACCCGCAAATGAGAGACTTTTGTTCTTCCAATCACTAATGCGATTTTGAACCCTTTCTACAAGAATTTTGCAATCTTTGTAGAGGAGACGAGACGAAATCAAGGGGACTCCAAGGTATTTAATTGGTAGAATACCTGCTTCGAATGGCATCATTTGTAGAATAGAAGACTTGACATGGCTTGCCACATTACAAAAGAAGGCCGTGCTTTTAGGAATACTAGGAACAAGACCCGACACCTCTTTAAACTCTTGTAACGATTCCATAATAACCTTTGCAGAATTGAAATCACCACGAGCAAACAAGATCAAATCATCTGCAAAACATACATTTACAATCTTTTGCTTATGATAGTATTTATGATATTGAAATTCCTCATTACCCGACAGCTTTCGTTTAAGGATGAGTGTAAGAATTTCCATCACCAATGTAAATAGATAAGGGGACATCGGATCGTCGTGCCTTAACCCTCTTTTACCCTTGAAATAACCATGCAACTCGCCATTTATACACAAAGAAAATGATGTCGAAGAGACACACGCCATGATCCAAGACACCATCGTTGTATGAAAACCAAAACCAATAAGGATTCATTTTAAGAATCGCCAATCAACCGTGTCATAAGCCTTTTGAATATCAACTTTAAAACGCACATCTAGGAGGGCCTTTATTTAAATGATAATTGTGCATTAACTCTTGCGTGAGTAATATGTTGTCTGATATACTCCTACCTGGAATAAAAGCCGATTGATTCTTACTAACCACATCATCCAAGCCTTTTTTCAACCAATTAGTAATAATTTTACTAATGCACTTATATATAACGTTGCAACAAGAAATAGGACGGTAATCATTCATACGAGAAGGTATGGATACCTTGTGGATAAGCGCTAATATCGTATGGTTCACTTATTGAAGCAGCTTTCCATTTGAGAAGAAGTCTCGAACTGCGTTACAAACATCATTCCCAACAATATCCCACGATTTCTTGAAGAAAACCGAGGTATATCCATCAGGACCTGCGGCTTTGTCATTCCCAATATCGAACATGGCAGCCTTTATCTCTTTGTTTTTTACCTCTCGAATCATATGGTCGGCTTTAGAAGAGATCAACTTCTTCAAGAAGAGGTGATGAGTGTCTAAAGGAGTTGTATCCCCTTCAACCCCTAGAAAGTTGGTATAATGATCTACAAAGGCATGAGGAACATTTGGGCCTTCGTGTAATACATTGTTCAAATCCTTAACAACCTTTATCCGATCCCTACATACTCGAGACTTAACCATTTTATGAAAGTACGCATAATTCGAATCACCAATATGAAGCCACTCCACTTTAGCTTTTTGCCTTAAGAAACGCTCCTGGTCAAGGACCGCTTCATTAAAAGATTTAAGATAAACAGCCTCCTCATCTCGTAATAACTTGGACGAAGGATCTTTATCGAGTGCTTTTTGGACTTCATCTAACTCGTGTCTTAGCGAAACAACGCGTTCATGGAGTGATCTTTATCAAGTTGAGTTTAACTTATTTCTCTAGGGAGTAAACTCATTTAGCAATTAGTTAAGTCATAAGTAAGATTGTAATTACTTGTTCACTTTCATTTGATGATTATGAAAAACATACACCTTCAAGTGTTTGTTTTATAAAATGTTTTGAGTTAAGCTTTATAAAAAGTTGTGAGTTGGGTTTTATAAAACGAGACTAGACATTTTGACACAATCTCTACAAGTCTTAAACCACTTATGATATTAGAAAACATCTTAAATATCACATACGAACATATATTAAAAGAACAAACGTTGTCAGGGTAGAAGAAGGTTGAACTTGGAAAACCAAACGCGCGAAGACAATGCATGGTGCACTGGCTCGGCGCGCTAGCGCACAAGTTTAGCTTCTTGTACGTGTTATCTTCGTTTGCTTTCGTTTTGAGCTATGGCTAACAACTTTAAATGTCTCATAAAACATTTTTATCATAGCTAAAACATAAAGGAGACATATGTACATATTTGCGAACAGTTGAAAAAATCAAGGTTTTCAAGATCGGGATCCTACCTAGGATCGTTTTCGTCTTTACAAGATCGGGATCGTAAGATCCTACTATAGTATCATTTTCTTAATAGTCTTTGTAATATTATACAAATCTACAAATTATTATATATCATAAACACAAAATTATATGAATGTTTCATAGAAATATTGTCTTAAATTATAGTTATAAAATGTTTAAGAAGATTAACTTGTTGTTTTTGAAATTATTGGAACACAACCCATAAATTCGTAGTTTTTGAGCTTGTGGTTCGAGAAAAGTAAGATCGGATCAGAGTAGATCTTAAGATCCTATGCTCAAGATCGGGATCCTATAATATCTTAAGCATACAAAGATCCTATGTAGGATTCAAGTCGTTTTTGCTTTGCAGCATCGTAAAATCGTAAGATCCTAAGATCAGGATTGGGATCCTGACAACCATGGAAAAAATAACTTAAACTCTAAGAGTTGTTTGATAAATTTAATAATTTGTGTGACTTGTCATATAAGTTTTGGTATTTGAGTTTGTTTAAAATTATAAAAACTATTTTATGATGGTTAGTCTAATTTATAAATAGAGATGATAGCTCAAAAAAAATTATACTTTTGAAATTGAATTTTATATTTGATACATTTAATTTATTTGATAATTTGAATAGGGTGTGTTTGTTAAAAGTAGCAGCAGTAGTTGTGAGCAGTAGATGTGAGCAGTAGCAGTGAGCTGTAGCTGTGAGCAGTAGCTGTGAGCTGTAGTCGTGAGCAGTAGCTGTGAGTAGTAGGAGTGAGCAATAGCTCTCATAGCTCACCGCTCATTTGTCAAAGCTCCTTAAATAAGCATTGAAAAAATAGCTTTCTTAAAAAATAGCACCGCTCACCGCTCCTTTGCCAAACGACTAATAAAAATCAAAACGCTCACCGCTCATTTTGCCGAACAAACACTAAAAATCAAAATGCTCTTACTTACCGCTCACCGCTCTAAAAAGCTCCACCACCGCTCCGTGCCAAACATACCCAAAAACTTTCGCTTCATTTTTCGAATTTTACGTTTCTTTCATTCTTTGATTGCTAACATTGAATTTTAGGTACCCTTTATTGTTTTAGCTCAATTATTAAATCTAACTTAATATGTTGGAAATCATATACAGCTCAAATAACCCGTTTTAAGTAAGTTGGTCAAAATTGTCACGCGCTGTTTATTACGCATTATGGACATCGACACATTTTATAATACATTCCTAACTTTTAGAAGCTAGGTTATAACTTAAAGATTGTATTATTAATCTTTCATGCAATAATGCAAATATTATATTACAAATAAAGTAATTGTATATATATATATATAAAAAGAGTAGGGATCCGGTGAGAATTAAAAGTATAATGAGAAGAATAAAAAAGATTTTTAGCCACACATTTTAAATAGGAGAGAAAATTTTAAGGGGAGATGCATCCATTTTTGTAGGTGCATCTAAAATGTGTGGTTATGGTTTTTTTTTATTATTCTCATTTTAAGTTTTCTTCTTATTTGATCATAACTATATATATATATATATATATATATATATATATATATATAATTTATATCAAATAGAAGTTTCTTAAAATACGTAAAGATAAGAAGTAACTAAAACCGCATATCCGAGATCACAACTCGAGCTTATATAAGAAGCATCTCTATAATCTTAGATGCAATATAACGCATCATAATGTGTTTTCTCTAGCTTTTAAATTAGATCATATACGTATTTAATATATGCTTCATTTTTTCCTTTGTTTTTGTTCTTTACATTTGCCAAAAGTAGTCAAGAAAATCAATTGTGCAATCATATAATCCATATATAACTAATATATATATATATATATATATATATATATATATATATATATGTGTGTGTGTGTGTGTGGAATAAAACGACGCCGTATTACAACGGGCCTATTATTGCATTTTTTACTTGACTTAGCCCATTCGATATTCTAGCCCAAAAAACAACCCATCCCAACTCCAAATTTACACGATCCGGTACGTATGTAATGAGGGCATGGCTTCTCTTCCTATATCAATAACACGAAGACAGTTTATGAAGTTATATTAATCAGAACTTTTGAAATATCAAAAAGCAGTATTTGCATAAAATGCCAACGTATATTTTCATCTGTCATGTTTTAGTCATTGTGCTTCTTTTTTCTCAGTTATTAGAAAGACCGAAAAAATGAACCCACAAAAAATACAATAAAAAAATGTCATGCAGTAACGCGCGATTGTCATTTAAGGCACACATAATCCCATAAAATTATATTTAAAAAGAACCTCATATGGCTAAAAAACAAATCCTTTAAACATGAGACCCGACACATAAGCCATATAAGAAAAAAAAAACTATTAAACATGAAACTGAGAAAATAAACTCGCACAAAATACAAAATACAAAAGTAAAAACAAATAAATGCCCCGCAACAACGCGCGAAAAATTAACGCCCCGCAGCAACGCAAAAAAAAAAATAACGCCCCGCAGTAACGCGCGAAAAATTAACGCCCCGCAGCAACGCGCGGGTGAGTAATCATGCTTGTCAGTTTGATCAGTGTAAGATGTATTCTTTCCATAAAAATCAACCTTGCTTATTTCATGATAAATTTTACTTATACACTGGATGTCACTTTCAAAATATTACTAAAAAAATAATCAAGATTGAATATGTATTTGTTAGATGGTGTAATCCTTGACCTCGGTCACTGATGATGCATATAGGGATCTCGAAAGGGTGCGCAATAGGTGTCGTTGCACAGGGTTTTCACTTTGAAGAGACCACATTTTTTAGTTTTGCATATAAATACCTATAATATTAAACATATATGAGCAATATAATTCAAGTTTATATGCAATTTCTTTTTAGTTTACACGTGTAATAGAGCTTCTTTGTTGTTATTGTCTAGGGCCACCGAAAACCACGAGACGAACCTTAATGCAATTCAACACAAATTGCTAACTATTGTTTAATCTAAAGTTTGAGCCAATATTTATTTTCCATGCACAACTTATTTTAATCGTATCGAATAAAATATTAATCCATTTAGTAGTAAGAATAATTCTATATTAGCGGCAGAAAGTGGGTGACAGCAGCCTTTGCTTGTTTTGACATTTTCTTAATTCATGCTAAACGAATAAGAAGGAAAAATATCTTGTAACGTTGGTGATTAAAAAGATAACTTTTAAGCAATCTATTATTATACACGGAAATACGTATGGCGTACATAATTTGATCCAGGTCAAAGTTGAAGAATAGAACTCATCCGCGATACGAGTTTTTATTTGTTTGGCCAAAAATCGGTTATCAGTTCAATACTTTTTAAACTGGACTTGGCAAATCCAACCCGAATTGTTTTTGTGTTGAAAATGATCTTGCTCAAGTTTGTACTTCTAAGTAATACAAATGTGTACGCTTGTGCAATTTGTATAACTCAATAATGAGTGTTGTAGATAGAGGTGTACAGAAAAACCGGTTCATGAACCGAATTGGGAAAAAAACTGAAACCGGTTTTTTTGAAACCGGTTTCCCTCAAACCGAACCGGCGGTTTGTAACCGGTTTAAAAAAAATCGACCGGACCGGGTTGTAAACCGGTTTTTAACCGAACTGGTTGCATAAAAACCAGTTAAACCGGTTGACTAACCGAACCAATTTTGCATTTTCTATATGAAAAAACCGGTTTATAACCGAACCGGTTCTAGTCAAAACCGTTTTTTTTAACTGGTTGACTAAAACCGGTTTGGTTAAAAAACCGAACTGGTTTTAAAAAAACCCCGAAATGTTCACCTCTAGTTGTAGATATAATATATATAATGTCAATGATTAAACGGGCTTGGCCCAATAACAATTATGCTAATACTAAATATCAGCCCACTAACAACCCTCCGCAGTTAGAGTAGGAGGACGCATAACGCTCAAACTGGTTCGAAATTCATCAACAAGGCAGACGAAAGACTTTTAGTGCAAATATCGGCATACTGATAGCGTGAAGGAACATGCAAAACGTGAACTTATCCTGTAGCAACATGATCCCGAACAAAGTGAATATCAATCTTAATATGCTTCGTGCGTTGATGTTGCACGGGATTGGAAGATAAATAAACCGCATGCATTATCACAGTAAACAATAGTGGCCGAATGTAGACGAGACTGGAGCTCTCGAAGAAGATTATGCAACCATGACGTCTCAGCCACTACACTGGCAACACCACGATACTCAGCCTCGACACTAGATCGAGACACGGTGTACTGCCTCTTAGATGACCATGACTAGTAAATTGATGCAAAGAAAAACATAATAACCTGAAGTAGAACGAGGAATAGTAGGGCAGTCTGCCCAATCAGCATCCGAATAGGCAACTAGAGAAGATGTCGAGGAAGAATACAACTAAAGACCATAATCCAAAGTGCCGCGGACATAACGTAAAATCCTCTAAAGAGCAGCAAGATGAGGTTCCCGAGGATCATGCATATAAAGACAAACCTGTTGAATCGCATAAGACAAATCAGGTCTAGTGAAGGTGAGATACTGTAAAGCTTCAGCAAGGCTCCTGTAAAGGGTCATATTAGAAATTGGAGTGCCATCAGCCACCGACTTAGACTCCGTATCAACAGGAGTCCTTTATATTTGACATTTGTGCATACTAGCGCGCTTAAGAACCTCTGATGATAACTTTTTCTGGCAAAGAAACATCCCCTTGGTGGTGCGAGTGACAAAGATTCCTAGAAAATAGTTCAGCGGACCCAAATTAGTTGGAAAACTCCTGATGTAAATAGGCTATAATCCTCTAGAAAAATGATGTAGAAGAAGCTATTTAAATATCATCTACATAAAGTAATAAGTAAGCAACATCAGGTCCTGTTTATAAATGAACAAGGACGAATCACATCTGCTTTGAGAAAAACCAACACAGGTAGCATAACTCGCAAAACGCTGAAACCAGGCATGAGGTGCTTGCTTAAGGCCATATAATGATTGTTGTAGGAGACAAACGTGATCGGAATGCCGAGGATCTTGAAAACCAGGAGGTGATGCATATAGACTATCTCAGAGAGTGTACTATCGAGAAAAGCATTTTTGACATCAAGATGATGAACATGACACTGCTGAGAAGCAGCCAGACTGAGGATAGTATGAATAGTAGCCGGTTTAACAACCGGGCTAAATGTCTCATCATAGTCAACACCAAGCTGTTGATAATTCCTATTAGCTACCAGACAAGCTTTGTACCTGCTTAAAGATCCATCTGCAAAATGCTTGTGCTTAAATTAATCAAAGCATTATATTCATCAAGCATAGCTCATTGCCAGTTAGGATCTTTGATAGCGATTGTGTAGGATTTGGGAATGGGAGAAATGGTTGACACATGACAATTATAACGCGGGTTCTTTTTATTAGTGCCAACATGAACACGTGTGACCATATGGTGAGTTAAGGTTAGGTTTGGACAAGGATTGGGTGCGGTAGGAGAAGGTGGGTTAGGCTGGACATGTGGTGTTGGGTCGGTAGTAACCGGTGAGATGTTTGGGCTGGCGATATGTGGAATAGGGTTTGGGTCGGTGGTAGGAGGGATAGGAGTTGGGTCAATAGGTTGGATATGAGTAGTTAGGTCGGGAGTAGCCGATGTGGGGAGTGGGTTGGTGGTATGAGTGATGGGAGTTGGTTGTTGGAGAATATGGCGAGCGATAAGGTTTGGAGCGATGCCGAGAAAGGTGTAGGTAGGGGCATCATTAGGTGTAACAGACCCGAATAGAAAAACGGTCTCATCAAACGTAACATTTTTGGAAATGATGATTTTTTTTGTGGAAAGGTTAAGGAAACGAAATCCACGGTAGTTTGACGGATAGCCAAGGAAAATACATGGAGTGGAGCATGGGCCAAGTTTATGATTGGCGTCAATGTGGGCATAACACAAACAACCAAAGACACGTAAAGACGTGTAGTTGGGTTTTGTGTTATATAAGTGAAAGTGGGGTGTGTCGTTATTTATGGTGGTGGATGGTAAAATATTTAAGAGATAGGTGGCCTTGTGAAGGGCTTTGACCCATAAATGAGGTGGAAGATGGGCTTAGAAAAGTAACGTACGGATAAGGTTGTTTATTGTCCGAATCATACGTTCGGATTTATCGTTTTGTTGGGATGTACGGGAACACGGGAAACGTGTATGGATGTCGTGTTTGGTAAATAATTGATGAAAAATGATGTTATCAAACTCACCACCATTGTCACACTAAAAACCTTTAGTTTTCGCATTAAAATGAGTTTTTACAAGAGAACGAAATTCAACAAATTTAACAAAAGTATCAGACTTATTACCCAATGGATATACCTACAAATAATGAGAAAAATAATCAAAAAAGATAACATAATATTTGATACTACTTGACTCGGAAATGGAGAGGTCCACATATTCGAATGCACAATATCAAAAGCATGATCTAACTACAGTATTAGAAATAACAGAAAAAGGAAGTCTAACATGCTTGCCAAGTTGACAAGCATGACAAAGGTGAGGAGACTTCACTTTATTACATAAAATAACATTATTAGAAAGTAAAGAACGTAGCACTTCATGTACTGGATGTCCAAGTCGTTGGTGCCACGTGTAATGACTAGCAAGAAAAGCTTGTGGGTAGGATGTAGGCATGGTCACAGGATACAGGTGTTCTGTGCTATCACAATGGAGGAGAATTTGATGAGTCAGATAGTCTTTCACAGAAAAACTAAACTCGTCAAATTCAATAGAAACTTTGTTATCACGAGTAAATTGACGAACAAAAATTAATTTTTTGACAATATGTGGAGTAATTAAAACATTATGAAGGTGAAGAGGACAGTGAGGGTTAGGCAACAAGCTATGGCCCGTGTTACTGACAGGTAGAGATACATCGCCACCAAAAAAGACAAACGGATAAATACTTCTATTATAAATAGTACTAAGATTATTTGCATTAAAATTTAAATGGAAAGACGCATATGTATTATTCCACCTCGCATCACCAAAATCTCGAGGAGCTATGACAGGAGTAAGCTTGAATTGTGCGTATACCTGTTGGATATGTTGGGCACTTAGGCTTGAGACATTTGGTGTAAGCGACCACATTAGGCTATTAGTCTTTGTTGAGCATATGCAATCTGTAATAGTTGGGCTTGTCTCATTTGATTGAAGTCTATTATCGCGACAAATATTTTTGATATAAATAAGCATGAAATCCCGCGCGTTGCGGCGAGGCTTCACTTTTTTGAGAATTGATACATAAGACACAGTCTAATCATTAAAAAACCATCGTTGATCATTTAACAAAAAAGCCACTGAATTTTCTTATTTGTTACTATTAGATAGCATTGCTTCATGTCCATTAGACTGCGGTTGGTGAATAGCCTGTGCATGTGGCATACAACGATCATTGGTACCTCCTATAGAAAATAGATACATTAGCATTAGACATCAGTTGAAACTGAAAAAATTGAGTATAGTGGTATAATACTTACGATGAGTGTGACAGTTTTCAAATCCACGACCATAGGTGTTTGCATTGTTGCTGTCTGTATTTATTGTAGGTTGTTTGTCTTTCTAAATATGCCGAGTAGATCGTGCATGTGCTACATGATGATGCTTTGTGATTTGTTGGTAGCGTTATTGCAGGTTGTTCATCCAGTAGACGTTGCTGCCAAGCAGTTTGTCCGGTGTTTGATATTGGACGGAATAGCTCCCTTGTTGCTTCAAAGCTGTTCACAACCAAAAAGGTGTAATTATTCTTCTTTTCTATATCTAATTTCTTCGCCGTTAGTTGGCTGTTGTTTATCGTTGCAGGTAAGTGAACCGTTGTTATCTACATTGACATAGAGAGTCAAATTAATCCAAAAGGGTTACTACAGATAATGATCTAAGAGCTAAATATATGTCGAGAATAGAGCTATAGAAACTGCATACACATTATCCGGTGTTCGTTATTAGGCGGAATAGCTCCCTTGTTGCTTCCAAGCTGTTCATAACCAAAAAGGCATGATTGTTCCTCTTTGTTGTTTATAGCAGTTGTACCTCTGGTTATCAAAAAAACATATACGTGTCTATATGCAAGTAAAAGTAATAGCCGCAATAGAATTACATACATGGGGTGCAAGGTGAATCAGTATAGAAAAGGTTGCCGATATCAGAATAGGCAGCTGCAATAAGAAGAAATTAGTAAAGATACACATAGGAGTCATGAATAAAATTAGTAAGTAGATAAACACTTACGTGATGAGCTTTTGATGAAGTAGCCATCTGTTATTGGAACCGAGGTCATTACAACCGAATGTGAAGCAACGTTTGAACTATTTGATTGACGATTGTGTAAAACAATTCCAACCAACGGAGTCGCAACTTTCCAACACGGATTAGGCGGAGACGACGACGGATCCTCCTAGTCCTTGACCTCCCGCCGGCTTCTCCCTTGCACTTTCTGCTTCTTTCCAACCACCATAACTTCCCCACTTTGAAGATTAACACTTGCATAAACATTTATCATTAATACTAATAGCGACTCGAAAAATCCAACAAAAAAAATAACTATGTAAACAAAGGTCACCAAATAATTAAAGAAACCTAAAAAACTCAAAAGAAGACCTGAAAAATATTCTAAAGTTGATGGTAGGATTCGTTGGTAGGGGTTTTGTACTTGCGTATAACAAATTGAACAAAAAATTATTATATTTTTCTAATTAAAACAAACAAAAGATGACGGAAAGAGGAAGATACCTCGGTCTCCATGTTTGGAACAAATTGTTTGGTAATCGAGATTCAACAACAATAAGCCGAACAACATCAGGGGCTGAAGCAAAATGGTCGGTCTGCATCCTTTGGTTAACAATCTGCATAATATAGTGAACATTAAACATAAGCAAATAAAATCATACGATAGACAGTTTATATATCAGGGTGTTTCAGATTACTTATTTTCTGTTTAATCTACGCGATTAAGCAGTTTAGAGTGTTTGGATAAAACAGAAATTCATCTTATTTTGTGAGTTTTTAGAATTTGATGTGTGCTTATTTGAGATGTATCTAACCTAAAACTCTCCGGATACTACTAAAACTTGTAACAAATCTATTTATTTCGCTTCTGCATAATTCAAACACTTGCCTTTACCTTTACCATGTACTTTGTCTAAAACTTGCGTTTACCCTTACGATAATTGTTGTCGAAGCTCCGTCCGTCATATAATTTGCGAAAGATAGGGTCTACGGATTATAGGTTTCTGGTAATCACGATGAAGTTATCAAAACATAGTTTGAGTTTCTTAATGATGTGTTCTTCATTAATAAACCAAACCAATCCTACTTTACGGCCGCTAGTGCTTGTTAAGTGGTTAACTGTGATGTAATTTTATTACTGAACAAAAGCCTTCATATACATAACTCAGATTTTATAGTTAAGTGACAAAAAACAAACTTGGATCATAAAAAACTCTCCATTCAAATCACACCTCAAGACTTGATGAACTTTGGCTTATCTTATAACCTAGCTTCTATATCACTTGACTAAAAGTAATTCTAAATCTATTTAAACCTAACTTCTAGATATGTTCTTAATCAAATAAGCACACAGTACTGCTGCTATGTATTGGGCTAAAATAAGCAAAGTATGACTTACTTATTTAAAAGCACATATTTGAGATGAAGCTACCCTTATATCTAACCCAAAACGTACTCGTCACGCTGAACACATAAATAACTTGAATGCCAACTTAAAAAAATCAAAAAACATTAACCTCATAAAGAAAATATAAAACCTTATTCAAGATCAAGATGCTCATCCTCCAAAGCCACCAACAGCAGAACTTCAAAGGAACCATTGATAACCCCATTGCCTCATCTCTTATAACAGTAACAAAGAACAGATAATTTGAAAACCCACAAAAGCAAAGACGCTTAAACCCAAACCCATTAGATTTGAACCTAATTAAACCCCAATATCATTATATCAACATAACAATTATCAATATTGTTTTTATGAGAGAAGACAGAGAGAGAGATTTGTGTTTGTGGGTGAGAGTGGTCGGTGTAAAAAAAAGAAGTTGGGCCAAAGTTTAAGCCATTGGACCAGGCCAAAATCAGCCCAAAGAAAAGCCGGAGCTCAGCACACAAAACGACCGCGTTTTTGTCTACAAATGTGTATATTTATAATAATTTTTTTTTACGTTTCAGGGTTTTTTTTTGCGATGCGTTATGGCGGGGCTAATTTTTAACATTTTCCTTTTTTGTATGATTCGGGGAAAAAAAATTTGCGTTGGGACGGACTAATTTTTTCACGAATATTTTCTTTTTTTAGGCATAAATTGGGCTAGGGTACATGTGAACTTATTGAAATACAATCGATGATGATTTGAGATACAGTAGTCGAGAGATATGAGTGGAGAAACTTAGGGAGAGGGATCGGAACCTTTTAAGAGAAATCAGGAGATGATTCGTTTTGCTATCTGATACCATATTGAATGACTAATTTGATTCCTGATTATTATTGATAACAACTATTCTATATATATGAATACAAGAGAACATTAGATGAATAATTACCAGGGGCTTAAAGGCCAATAACAAAATATAATAAATAATGAAATGGTCTTGACTAATTAATGATCTGTGACTTGACTTGATTGTTTGAATGGTAGACTGAATTCAATGTTGACTTAATACGTCTCAATAGCAGTTTGAGGCGGAGGATGCCATAAATACGCTCAACTGGAAGCGAAAAACTTCAAACAAAGCTGGAGAAAGACCTGGGTGCGGAAGATATCATCATACTGAAAACGAATGGAGACAGAAGAACCCAACATTAGACTAACGTAACATATCCCAAAAAGTGAATATCAATATGAATAAGTTTGGTGCGTTGGTGGAGTTGAACCTGGGTGGCGTACGTATAAGACGTCACCTAACGTTAACAACAGTACAACCAAGTAGATGTCAAAAGATGAGAGTGAGTAACACACGAAGTAGATTACGAGAGCCCTGCATGAATTCTGCAACAAACATTAGCAGCACCCCGGTAATACTGCTTCAGCACTAGAGCAAGGAGATGAGTTATTGTGTTTAGCAGACCACGACAAAAGATATACCTAGAAAATACACTAATGAACTCGAAGTCAGACCGGAGGGAGAAAGGGTAACCTGCCATCAGCGCATCATTGTACCCATCTAAAGATGTAGTAGTGGAAGACCATTAATAGCTTGGAAGACCGAAAGCTCCAGGAGCCCTGAGACATAGCGCATGATACGTTGAGAAGCAGCAAAGTGCGGTTCCCTCGGACATTCATCTTAGAGACAAACAATTATACCGCATAGGATAAATCTGGGCGAAGATAAAGTAAGAAACGAGCCCCCTGCAAGACACAGTATAAAGTAATATCCTGAACGAAACGGCCGTCAGTACCCAATTTGTGTCAGTGTCAAATGTGTCCAAGAACGGGTTACAATAACCATATAGCTCGCTCTCAAGAAGCTGACGAGCATACTTCTTCTTAGACAAAAATAACCATGTAGGAGTGACGAATAAACAGAGATGCGCCAGAAAATAATTAAAGTGCCCGAGATCGTTTCTATCAAACTCTTATGCAAAAGTCTATAATCTGCTGAAGTAGAACTTGAAAAGAAGTTATGAGGGAAAATAAAATCGACCACATATATAAGTAATTAAAGCAACCTGAACCCGTGTGTATATAATAAACAAGAAGATCAACACCACTATGGAAAAACCACCCGCGTGGATTACACCTAAGGAAAACCGCTGAACCTAAGCACGAGTTGTCCGTGTTTCAAACCATAACAAAGACCGTCGTCAAAAGGACATACAAATTCGAGGTAAACGTAGAGTCAACAAAACTAGGGAGGCTAATGGCATATACACTGTCTCAGATAAATCACCGTTAAGAAATGCATTCTTAACATCAAGTTGGTGAATAGTGCCACTGTCGTAGACATCCCAAGGCTAAAACGGTTGAATGGTGTGCCGCTTTAACAACGACTAAATGTCTCATCAAAGTCAACACCGTTTTTGCTGATTACTACTGTTAGCAACAAGTCGATCCGTTATAACGATCAAAGTACCTGTCAAGCCATGAAATTTATGCTTATATAACCAACATAGATCTGAACCAAGTTAACATTAGACGTCCTTGAACAATAATCTCAAGTACATTTTTAACATACTAACGCATTATACTCATCATACATAACATTACACCAATGAGGGTCTTTTAGAGCAATAAAAAATGTAGAGTAGAAAGAGAGATTGAAGTGGAAAAAAGGACTTCGATTTGGGTTTGACAATACCCGATTGAGACCGTATGATCATGGATGATGGCGGAGGGTGGTTTCTAATAACTGGTTTGGTATTGGGTTTGTGTATTTGTGGATCGAATCTGGGTTGGCAGTGGATTGTTTTGGGTTGGGGTATGAATGTATTGTTTGTTCGTGACTAGTGTGGCTTTGGGAGGGAAAGTTGCGGCCTGTTAAATTTGGGCCGGTGTGAGGAGACTTGGTTGGATCGTAGATGGAGTGAGAGCAGTTTGATGTCCGGATGGTGGGATTTTGTGGAAGGATTAGAAAGTTTTGGATGCACGAGAAAGAGTAGGAGGGGTTGATACGATGAGTACGCGGAAGTGTGTAAAAAGTGGCGAGAAGTGTCATAATTATGTAAAAAGACTTGTGTTTCCGTCAAAGTGACGTGTCCGTGCAGAGAAGTAATTATGTTTTGTCTTGAGATTAAGGCGAACGAAGAAGCTCACTATATAGGCGGGATAATGCCGAAAAAGATACATGGTGTGGCACCTGGCAAGTTTATGAGGTGAGTTGAAGATGAGAGTAGCGATAACACCCAAAGAATTCAAGGTGCAGTAATTGGATGGGTTATGTTGACAAGGCGATGTGAAAGGTAATCATTCATGGATTGCGGTAACTGGTAAAAGGTTTGAGGAGATAGGTGCCATATGGAGGGCTTCTGACCGATAGTAGGGGAGGTGTGCTTGAAAGAGAAGAGTACAGAATGGTATTATAATTGTATTCGGGTTCATTCGCCTCCGCCTTGGCCATTGTTGAGGTTTTTGGGAAGCTCACATGTTTGCCAATGCAAGCGTGACAAATAATGGGAGATATCCATAAGATCAGAATGAATAATAACACAAACCAATGATCGACAATAAATCTGAAAACTATAACGCTGTAAAGCTACACATGTTTGCCAAGATGTCAAGCGTGATAAATAAGTCATTATTTTTCATTATTACATGAAATAAAACGACTAGAGACAAGCTAACGTAGAGCCCTTGATCACCCGGAATGTCCAAGCGTTGAATGCCACATGAGAGCACTTCTTTTCCGAGAGAAAAGCAATGGAAAGTTGATGGCTTGGTAACAGGATAGAGATTCGCTCCGAGCTGTCACATCGAAGGAGATATGCGATCAAGTAATCCTTCACAAAAAACAAAGGCGTCAATTCAATAGTACAAATATTGTCCCTATGGAACTGACGAACATGAAATGAGATTTTTAATTAAATGGGATTACAAAGACATTATAGAAGATGAAGTGCGATGATTGTAAAGGAATTAATGCAATGTCCTGTGTTGGATACGGAATAGACTGCCATCACCACTTGAAACATAATGGAAATAAGCGTTTAAAAAAAAAGGAACTTAAATTACTTCATTAAAATTTAAATGAGAGATGCACATGTATCCATGTGCCAAGTCGGTCTTAGCAGCGGCATAGTGCTAAAAACGCACTTGTAAAGTAGTAGTGAGTTGGGATGCATAAATACCGGAGCAGGACCAAGTATTACCTTGACCGGGAGGCGCAATCTGTATTGCTTTTTGTGATGAAAACTGTTGGAGAAACATTAGTCTTGTAGCCACAGTATGGGCTAAGGGTACATGGAACATATTGAAATACAATCAGTAGATGATTTGAGAATACAGTAGTCGAAGATATAGAGAGAACTAGGGAGATTATCGACATTGTATAGAGAAAATTAGGAAGATGATTGATTTTTCTCTGATACCATATTGAAGTGCTAATTATTCCTTATTATTATTGATAACAACTAACCTATATATAAATACAAGAAACATAGATGTAAATAATTACCATGTGGCCTATAAGCCCAGTACAAAATAATGAATAATAAATTGATCTTTGACTAATAAATGTCTTGACTTGACTTGAATGTTTGAATGTTGACTTGACTTTCAATGTTGACTAATAATACCAACCCTACAAAATAGATTTAGATAGAAAGAAGTTACTTGTGCAGCCATTGAACCAACTGGATGATAATTAAAAAAAAAAACTAAAAAGAAGGATTCTTGAGAAAGTTTGTGTAAAGTTGATGTATGGTGAGAGTTTTATGGATTTATGTGGAATAGTAGATCAAGAGAGAGCACATTATATGAGACGCGACGAGTTTTTTTATTAGGCCGACTTCTTTTTCTTTTGCAGGCTGGGCTGGTTTCTTTTTATTTTGTTGGGCTAAAAGTGGTGGGCTGATGTCATACGAGGCCGTTTTCTGCCAATTTTGATAGTATTTAATAATTATAATTATAATTATAATTAATAATTACTTCCTTGATGATGAAACTCACGGTTGAGATAGAGTTTATAGATAAAAAAGACTAAAAAATCAATTTATGGAGTTTGTATATAGATAATGCCACAGTGGAAGTTATAGAGTGGTAAATAGAATAATGAAACGAGTGAATGTAGCATGTTAATGATAGAGTCTAGACGCGAAACAAGCATAGTTGTCCGTGAGAAACGCTTTGCTGCGGGGCGGTGTTTCATTTTACTTAAACATGTTGAGTGTTTTTTTTTAAGCATATTGCAGCGCTGACATGCATGGATGCGGGGCTTAATTTTTTTTTTTTTTTGCGGTTTTTTATTTTCCCGGTCTCTTTATTAATATTTTTTTATATGGGCTTATGTGTTGGGGTGCGTCATTCCGTGGGTATTTTTTGATCCTGAATAATCTATATTTTGTTTCCTATTTGTGTAGTTATGAGTCTTTTTTTTTTTAAATTTTTTTATTTTGGTCCGAAAGTTGTGTATGTGAGGTATGATGGTTATGATTTATGTGGAAGAAGATCCAAGAGAGACAGTATATGAGCGCATGAGTTTTTTTATTAGGCCGACTTCTTTTTCTTTTGCTAGGCTGGGTTGCTTCTTTTTCTTTTGCTAGGCTGGGTTGCTTCTTTTTCTTTTGTTGGGCTAAAAGTGGTGGGCCGATGTCATACGACGCCGTTTTCTGCCAGTTTTGATAGTATTTACAATTATAATTATAATTATAATTATAATTACTTCCTTGATGATGAAACTCACGGTTGAGATAGAGTTTATAGATAAAAAAGACCTAAAAAATCAATTTATGGAGTTTGTATATAGATAATGCGACAGTGGATGTATAGAGTTTACATATAGATAATGTAACGGTGAATGTAGGCTTGTTAATGATAGATATAGACTGGAAATAAAAATAAAAACGTATTGAGATGTAAAATGAAACGTGAAAGAGAATTGGTATTGTGAATTGAACGTGAAGGAGATAATAAAATTAAGCAGGGCCGTCTTTGAGGGTGTGCGGGGTGGGCGACCGCACAGGGCCTCAAAAATTTTAAGGGCCTCCAAAATTTGTCCCGGTAATAATTATATGCATGTGTACGCGTATTTTTTTAAGAAAACAATGTTTATATGAGAATATATCTTAGTTGAGTAATATGTTAAACGTTTAGATAACTAATTTGCATTATATCTTATAAATTGTGACACTTTATATATAACATTTCTTTTCGAAATGCCTCATTATGTAATTTCGCTCAGGGCCCTAAAAAAATTCAGAATTTTAGAGACGGCCCTGAAATTAAGGTTTGTGTGGATGTTTAGGAGATGACCAAATGAGACTGTAATATCATGTAAGCTTGTGTAATTTGCATAGAGTGTAGATACAATATATATAATGCTCATGATCAAACGGGTTTGGGCCAATAACAACTATACAAATACTAAATACTAGCCCACTAACAAAATCATAATATGATACTAGCCCACTAACAAAATCATAATATGTGTTTATGTCTTCATTCCGATTTAAGACGAAGTTCAAGTTTCGGTGAAGACACGTGTGACATATGTTAGACGTTATAGATGTGTGAGACACGTGTGAGATGTATTAGACGGTCTACATGTGTTATAAGGTTTAGGCTTTTAAAATAAGTTAGCTTATAAAATAAGCTTCGTTTGTCACACAAATTAATAACAGCTTTGATAAATCATAAGCCTAAACCAATTGAGACGGGGTTTTAAAGGCTTATAGTTAGTCAAATTACTTAAATAACTTTTAAAATATAATGAATTATCATGCAAAAGCTAGAAATTTAATGTATTTTTATACGGTTTTCCATTAATAAACTTCAGCTCAAACTAATTTATTAAATAGCTTTATACAAATATAAATTTTTACTTTCAGTTTATAATAAGTTACAGCTCCAGTTCAAGTGGCAACTCAAAGCAGCTCAAACTATTTTCACAAGAAGTATACGTGTTGTCATGTTGGGGAACTAGGGGTTAATAAACTATAATCGGGATAGTTAAGGGTTTTGATAGCTCAGTTATTAACCTATAATACAATTCTCAAATGTTTGACTATGAGTTTGACTTGGGCTCCCACTTTGGGCCGGCCCAAGTAGTTTTTTTTTTTAGTTTAGTCCAACATCTAGCCCAATTGTTACAGTGCTACAATGCCAAAAGTAAAAAAATTACAGAACGGACCCTCAACTTTTAACTATTTACGATTTTCCCATTCATATAAAAAAAATACCCGTAGAAATATTTTCGAATTGCGATTAAAACGAGGCCAATATTGCAACGTTTCTAAAATACGCACGATTTTCTAAAAAAAATCATTTAATATAAATAAGAAAAAAAACAAAACGAACCAATATTGCAATGCTTCTTAAATACGCACGATTTTATAAAAAATGTCAAAAAAAAAGGAGAGAAGAAGAAGTGAAGAGAAAGACAGAGAGAGAAGTTTACGGAAGTAAAAGAAGAGAAAGAATGAAGAGAAGTAGGGAAGAAAGAAGAAACAGGATGAAGTAGAGATCAGCATAGAGAAGAGAAGAGAGGGAGAATACGAGAGGAGAGATCGAAAGTGCTAAGAATAGAAGTTTAAGAGCGAGAAGAAATGTAAGAAGAAGAAAGAAGAGAAGTAGAGAAAAGAAGAAGAAAGATAGAAATGAAGGATAAGAAGAGAAGAAGGTAAGGAGACAGAGAGATGGGAGAAAGAAGAGAAGAGAAGAGAGTAGAGATGAGAATTAGAAAAGGAGACAGAAGGATAGTAGAGGAGAAAGACGAAGTAAAGCAAAGGAAGAACAGAGTAGAAGAAGATAGGGATCAAAGTTAAGAAGAAAGATTGAGATAGGAGGAAAAAGATGAAAAGTGTTGAGAAGATATGAAGTAGAAGAGAATCCATGAGAACCAGACACCTAAGTAGAAGAGAAAGAGAGAGAGAACGATAGGAAGCAAGAGAAGTAGAGTTTAGAAGGAATGAGTAGAAATTGAAGAAGAAGTTAGAAAGGATGAAGGGATAGGAATAGTCCAGATGGAAGTAGAAGAAGAAAGAGACAATGACAAAAGAAGAAGAGAAGTTTAGACAGGAGGAATAGAAAAGAATACGAATGGTACGAAAGAGAGAAGAAAAGAAAAGAACGAAGAGGGAGAAAAAGAGAGAAAGAAGTAGGAAGAAAGGGAAGCGAAAGATTGAAAAGAGAGAAGAGAGAACAGGTGATAGAGGAAGAAAAGAAGAGAAAAGAAAGAGAAGAAGAGAGAGAACTATGGAGAAGTAAGAGGTAAGAAAGGAAGAGATAGTAGGAGAAGATGAGAAAGAAGGAACTTAAAAGAGAACAGGAGAAGTAGAAGTAGAAAGAAGAGAAAAGAAAAAGTTGACGAGAAACAGAAAGAAGAGAAAAGAAGAAGAGAGAGATGGTGAGAAAGAGAGAGGAAGCTAGGAAGAAGGAAGAGGAAGGAGAGAGAAGCCAGAAGTAGAGAGACGAGAAAGTAAAGAGAAGTAGGAGAAAAGAGAAGACGAAGGAAAGGAGAGAATAAGAAGAAGAAAGAAGAGAGCAGAGAGAGGGGGACCGAAGAAGAAGTAGAGAGAAGAGGAGAAGAGAAGATGAGTAGAAGAAAGAAGAAAAGTGTGAATGAGAGAGAGAGAATCAGAGGAGAGAGTTGAAGAAGTAGAAAGAGAAAAGGGAAGGAGGAAAGAAGTAAAGAGAGAGAAGTGAGAAGAAAAGAAGAAGAAGAAGAAAGAGAAGAAGAAAGATCAGAAGTAGACAGCAGAAGAGAAGTAGAAAGAAAGATATAGAGAATAGAAGAATAGGAGAAGCAGAGAAGAAGTAAGAGAGAAAAGAGAGTGAAGAAAGAAAGATAGAAGAGAAAAAGATAGTAATAGAAGAAGAATAAAGAGAAAGAGAGAAGAGAAGGGATGATGAAAGAAAGAAAGAAGAAAGAAAAGAGAGACAGGAAGAAGAAGAAGAAGAAGTAAGATAGGAAGAAGAGAAGTAGAAGAAAGATAGAAGTAATGGACGAAAGAAAGAAAGATGAGGAAGAGAGTGGACTGAAGAGAAGGAGGAGAAAGAAAAGAAAGATAGAAGAGAAGAAAGAGTAGATGAGGCATGGTAGAAGGAGAGATAGAGAAGAGAAGTTAGACAGGAAGAAAAGAGATGTAGAAAGAGGAAAGATAGTGAAGTCAGAAGTAACGAATTAGCAAGAACAGAAGAGAGTGGAAAGAAGTATTGAAGTACGAAAGAGAGATAAATGAAGAAAGGGAAGGAAGAACAGAGAAGAAGGAGTAGATGAAGAAGTTTGAAGGAAATGAAGTAGGGATAGATTAAGAATTAGAGATCAAGAAAGAGAAGAAGAAGAAGGAGGAGAACCGATTATGAGAAAGAGAGGGATAAGAATTAATGATGAGAAAGGATGAAAGAAGAAAGAAGAAGAATGAAAGGAAAGAAGTAATAAGAGAGAAGAAGAAGAGAGCATAAGTAAAGACGAAAGAAAAAATATGAAGGCAGAAGTAGAGAAGTCAGAAAGAATAGATGGAAGAAAGAAAAGAAAGAAGTTAGAACGAGACAGAGTAGAAGAAACAGAAACCCATACGAAGAGAAGTTAGGAGAGATGAAAGATTAGAACAAGTAGGAAAAGAGAGGAACAGAAGAAGATCGAAGATGAAAAGAGAAAGATTAGAAAGAGGAGATAGAGAAGGAGAGGTAGAACCTTAAGAGAGAAGAAGAAAAGAAAGGAAAGGGTAGAAAGACAGAAAGATAGAGAGAAAGGAAGATAAGAGTGAAATAGAAGAGACAAGAAAGGAGGCTAGTAGAAAGAAAAAAGAAAGGAAAGAAAAATGAAGAAGTAGAACAAGAAAGAGCCTAGAAGAGAGAAGGAAAAGGAACAGACAAGAAATTAGAAGAAGAAAGAAGATGACACGAAGAAGAAAAAGAAGATTAGGAGAATAGAAGTAGAGAGATGAGAAGTTGTAAGAAAAGAAAGGAAGAAAGAATAACCAGAGAAAGAGAAAGATGAAGAAGAGGAAAGAAAGTACGAAGAGAGAAATTGAATAGATTAGAAAAGAAGAGAAAAGAATGAAGAGAGATATATAAGAGAGAAAAAGAGAGAAAGAGAGAAGAAGAAAAAAGAAGAGGGAGAGAATTGAAAAGAGAAAAAGGAAAAGAAGAATAGTCAGAAAAATAGAGACTAGAAAAGAAGAGAAGTAAGATAGAATGAAGAAAGAAAAGAAGAGAAAGATAGAGAGAAGGATAGATCGAGGAGAAGAGAGAAGAAGTAGGAAGAAAGAAAGAAAGAAAGAAGAGAAAGACAGATGAGAAAGCAGAAAGAGAGGTCAAAGAAGTAGATAGGAGAGAAAGGAAGACATAGAGAAAGAAGAGAGAGTGATAGAGAGAGAGAAAGAATTAGGAAAGTAGGAAGTAAGAAGTAGAAGAAGAAGAGAAGACTTCCAGGAAAGAGGAAACTATGAAGTAAGAATATAAGAAGAGGAGAAAGTAAGTGAGAAGATAGAAAGAAGATTAGTAGAGACAAAGGAATAGATAGACAGATAGAAGAAAGAGAAAGAGAGAAGTAGATAGAACAGAAGTAGGAGAAGAAGAGAAGAAAGAAAGCAGAAAAGCAGAGCAGGAAGAAAAGAGAGAAGTAGTAAGACTAAAGAAGAATGAAAGAGAAAGGGAGGAGAAGAAAGAAAGAAGAAGTAAGTAGAAGAAGAGTAGAAGAGGAAGAAAGAAGAGAAGAAAGAAGAAAGAGAAGAAGAAAGAATAGAAGAAGTAAGAAAGACAGAAAGAAAAGGGGCTAAGAAATGTTATGTGAACCCTAAGTTGTGATATGTGTATGTATTTATAGGCCAAGTACCAGGGTTTTGGGTGACCACATGTCCAAGTAAGTAATCAACTCACACCAAAGTGTGTGTGTGTGTGTGTATGTGTGTGTTCGGTAAAGGCAACCACAAGGACCATGGTTTTTAAATTTTTAGGACCATGGTTCATTATCTATGTATAAAAGCTAGTCAAACATGGTCAAGGTGTGTAAAGCATTTGTCTTGACCTTGGATGGTAGGGGTGAGCAAAAAAAACCAAAAAAACCGAAACCGAACCGAAAACCGGAAAAACCGAACCGAAACAACCGACCGAAACACAAAACCGATGGTTTGGTTTTTTATTTTTCAAATAACCGAACTTTCGGTTCGGTTTCGGTTTTGATATAAAAACCGAACCGTAAAAACCGAACCGAACCGATGTGATTAATTAGTATAGACATTTAATTTTATGTCAGTATTACTAATCAGTGAATACTAAAAGGACTTCGTATATAATTTATTAATTTGGTGGATTTTACACAAGGATTCAAATTGAAAAAAGGTTTAGGAAAACCAAACGTCAAAGAGTTCAACTAATTTGTATTCTTTTCAGATGGCTTAACCCTAAATCTACTAATTTGTATTCTTTTAAGATATTAATGGTCATTTTGGTAATTCTTTTAGGAAGTTAACTATGTAAAACTCGGCACCTACCTGTGCTCTAGAATTTGGATACTATAAGATATAAATGGTCATTTTGGTTTCTTAGATCATATTATCTATTCCTTATGCATGCATGTACCAGATGTTGACCAAAAATATCAAAGGGATTCTTTTGCTACTGATTTAGACTAGATCTTCAATCTTTATAAGAGCGAACGGTGTCATGGCAATTTCCATTCGCCAGTCCTATGTGGCTTCGCCACTTTCATCGCCATGACACCATCATCACTCGCCAACTCCATCGCCACAATATTTAGCCAGTTAACCAACGCAGAAGCGGACAAAAAAAAAGGAAGAGAACGTTTGGCAACGGCTAAATTTTTTAAATCAAGTACTTTTTT
>BQNB010048339.1:0-42618 GCA_026074375.1 Tanacetum coccineum | reverse complement strand
AAACTTAGTGATCGAAAGGCTGGTTCCAAGGGGATATCTGGTATTTTTTAATGCTAAAGCATTGTATCCTTTGTATATTTGAGAAAAAAAATATAGAAAACGGAAAAAATAAAAAAAATTAGATAAATGGCTTGCAGTTATTTCAGACTGTAACCCGGTCTTAATCCAGAGACTTAATGTACATTTCAGTGCATTATTTCTTCCACAGACAAGAAGTTGTCTAAGACCCGAACAATTTTCTCATAAACAATATGTTTTATCAAACATGTTTGGAGTCTCATTCAGACATTGACCAAAACCCTTTCTATTATACTCGAGTCATTATTTGAGGGGGAGAATCAGGTATACTAACAGTTTTGCAGGTTTGTTGGACGCCCTGTTGCTGATTCTATTACAAAAAGATTGAAATGAGCCACAACCTACGTCTTTAGACGGTTTGATTTATCACTCCTGTCTCGATATATTACTAAGGTCTTGTTTCAATAATCACTTGATATATGTGCTTAATTAACTCACCTCAAACATTGAGGGGGAGCTCGATACATCTTAAGTCCATTATAGATCAAAACCATACAAAAGTTGCATACTTTTGATCAGAGGAGAAAATGTAACTTAAATGTAAATCGGATAACTAATGATTCAATTGATTCAAAACGATAAATCCTATCCTTGCATGTGCAAAACATCTTTCGATTATCGATGCACATGTGTAGGGGGAGTAAAAGTGTTAATATACTCAACAATGTCAAGATACCAAAACTTTTGTGTTATACACAAGTATCTTGATAATTCACAAAGAATCTTTTGTTTCATGATTGGGAAAGTGATCTTGAGGAATGCGAAGGAATGAGATGTTATATAACCAGGGTATTCATAGAATACTCATATACTTGTCTTCGGATAGTATTCACTAGTGAGAATGGCTCGTCTTACAAATACTTGTATAAGTTTGATGAGAGCCATGAGGCACTTCATATCTTTCGAGATATCTTTCAAAACATCATCAGAGCATTTTGATTTAAACTTTCGTTGTGTCCTAAATAAATTTCACAAGCACATCGAATGTTTTTTCAAGTCACGTTTTTGCCAACAGGTCTTCTACGGTACTTAATTGTATTAAGAAGTAAAACGCTGAACAAGGAATTATACAGTATAGTCATCAGATGGTAACTGTACTGACTCACTCTTTACCATTCTATTAGTAGAAATACTCATAGTGTGTAAGTCTACAGACATCTGGTTTAGAGAACAGTAAGCATACGGGAATCTGGTACTTCAGTATTGGAGGACTTAAAGGCTTTGAGCTGGAAAACCTGTCAAGAAGGTTCTTTATTGAATCTATCTGATCACAGGTGCAGTATTCTTACTGTATGGTAATCGACTCACCATGTTTCTAAAACAAAGAGTTGACTACTCCAGAGCAAACGGCTATTGTTAAAGAGATATCAAATCCGTTCCTAGCTAGTAGTTTGCTAAAAACTATAAGGTTGTCATTGCACCTTGTTATTGCAACAAAGCATTGACTAGTCCATAGCAAACAGCTCATGGTAAAGACATATCAAATCCGTTGATAGCTGATAGTTTGCTAAAAACTATATTGTTCATACTCAAAGGTTTGAAGACATCAAGAAAGCTAAGTAAATGAAGCTTCCGCACCTCTAAAATCAAAGTCTTCTTCAAAATATTAAAGATCTGAAGAATTGAAGAAGAAAGATCATAAAAGCTTTCATGATTACAGCAAGTATGAGCATGTCAGACTAAAGTTCAGCATATGGCAAAACCAAGAAAAGATCACATATACTTCAAGCAAATCAGAGATCAAGATCGAACGTTAAAGATTGGATTACTGGTGAAGCATCTGAATATCAAGTGATGAACCGCAAAGACAGCGAGCTAATATACTATGAATTCAAATATGTACGCTACGAAGACCTCACTTAGGGGGAGATGGTTAGAAACATAATTTTACATTCTACCAAGTGAAGCTCGCTCTTGAAGAAAATTGGCGTTTCATAGCTCGATAGTAAGTTAATTAATTGTAATGTTTTAATGATGTAAACGGGCCAAGATACAAAAAGCCCAGATAAAGCCCTCAAAGGCCTCCTAGGCTGATCCTCTTTAGAGTATAAATATTCTATGTTTTTCTCATTCTTAGGTTAGCTAGTCAATATTACTTTTAGGGTTTCTAGCCACCAAATTGTTCTCTTTCAATTTTTCAATCAACCATTGTTTAATTTAATCTCTTGATTCTACATATCATTGTTAAAGGTTAATATGAATGATCATGGAACCTACATAACGCTATCCATAAGTACTAACGTCTCATCCCGTTGAGGGGGATATAGTGAGCTAAAAGTAGTGGCGGGTTCCAAGCATACAACAACATACATATCAAGTTCAAGTTCAACACGTTTCCAAAGTTCAACAAGTTCAACTCAAGTTCCATATGTTCAAAACAAGTTCGAGTTCAAATATGCTTAATAGTTTAAATACTAAAAAGTAAAAGCATAGCAATATGACACATCATGCTTTTTACCCCAAAACATTTAAAACATGTAAAAGAGGGGCTGTGAGAAACTCACCCTAAAGTTAGAACAACAATAGGACTTGTCGGCAAACCACACTAAGTTGGCAACCCAAACGAATACGCAACCTTCTACTCGCAACCTAAGGCAAGTAAATATACCTAATTAGATCTTATACGATATTCTTAGACAATATTAAGGTTCATTTGTTAAGTCTTGTGTTCACATTCATTTTCAAAAGACACATTTCTCACAAAGCGAATTTCTACTAATTTGACCCAAATTTCCCGTCACTTTAAGTATCTATTTGACCAAACTAACCAAAACTTCTAGTCAAGATACTACTCCAGGTCAAATTCCCATCTTTTAGGTGTGTCCATGAATTTACCTAAAATTTATTAAAGACTTATACTTGACCATTTATAGCCGACTCTAAATATGGCCAAATCTGGACATACCAAAGTATTTTAATGATCAGAGGGTCCAAATCAAGGTTATATGAGTTAGGCCAATGGAATACTATAAATAACCCATACAAGTGTCTCCCATATCATTTTCAATGATATATTCATCGTGGTTTATGATTTATGATCAATTTAGTATACGGGTTGAAAAGAGATTTTCGGGCAGTTTTGACACTTTACACCATTTTGTAACTTTCACTAACCAATCGACCTCATATTTTTAAAAGGCTTATATTTCTGGAAACTAGACTCAAAGAAATTGAATCTAGGCTCTTGAATCATGTCAAAATGTTTATCTATCATCGACTTATGCTCCAATCAATATGACTCAAAAATAAAATAGGGGCTGTTTGAAAAGAAGCTTTGACTTAATCAAGTCAAACCAATAACCCAACATGAAAAAACAACCCAATCAACTCCCACAATCATATTATACAAGTCTTAACATTATTTTAATCCAAAAATCTCAGTGGGTTCATGGATCAAAAGGCTCTTTTACCCACAAACTTACAAGATGTACCAATACTATTGAAAAATCAAGACTTTATGTTACTTGTCTTGCATAGATCTTGTAGCAAAAATAAAAATGCATAACCCAACGTTTTCGTATATCATTATTACTAATTTAAGAGTTTTCTATCATGAAAATAATTTACCCATAAAGGTTTTTACAAAAGTAAGCTTAAATATGCAAGAAAAGTCAAGAAACCCCCATCATTGAAGAGTTTTGGCACAAGAGACATACTAGTCATCTTGTACCATGATTTTTACCTTTGATCTTGCTCCCAAAAATTAAAGATGATGGTGTTTTGATGGTGGTTAGGTGGTAGCAGCAGCAAGAAGAACAAGGAGGAGAAGATTTTTGGTTCTTCTTAGATCTAGAAATGAAGTAAGTGGTTTTAAGTTTATATAGGAGACCAAGTTTGATGGTATTGTATTGCATGCTCTCCCATTGGTTTATGGTGAAGGTTGGTCGGCCACATAGAGTGGGAGGAAGGTTTATATCTATTTTTTTTATATATATGGTGAAAGTATCATTTAATTGATATAAGTTAACTTGTATAAGTTGTGAACATTCGGTAAATACGTAAAACGTCATAAAAACGTAAAATTTGAGATAGTTTAGGATTTTGTTAAATTATGTTTTCCCATGTGTTTTGATATTGTTATAATGTTATTTGAGCATATCGTTGGTCGTTAGGACCGTTAACTATGATCGTTAGGTCAAAGGTGCGTTCGTATAACTAGGGCTCCTAGAAAAATAAGCGTTAAACGCTAAAAATAGTATGACCACATAAAAGTGACTCCATAAATAATTAGAAGAGTCAATTATCATATGTTTGCTTTCGGTTACTGACCTCGAAAATTAACGGATGTCACAGTGCTTGGTATGGGAATGCTGGACTGGATTGCACGAGATGGCTATGGCTTCCTTTAAGTCACAATACATTGGTATTTTATCAAAGTGAAAGCCAAAATCTGTGAGCTGAGTTCTCAACCATAGAACTTGAGTACAACACGCAGATAAAGACACATACTCGGCTTTTGCTGTAGACATTGAAGTGCAGTCTTGCTTCTTGGAAGACAAGCGAACTAGTTTATCACCTCTTAGAAATTGTATTCCACCAGATGTGCTTTTACGTGTGTCGAGACAACCCGTGTGATCCGAATATGAAAATATAGTTAGTTCGAAACTAGTTTCCTTCGGATACTAGAGTCCCATGTTAATGGTATTCTTAAGGTACCGAAAGATCCGTTTAACCTCCTTGAGGTGCTTTTCAGTTAGTCTCGCTTGATAACGAGCACAATAACATGTTGCATGTACAATATCCGGTCTACTTGTTATTAAGTACATGAGTGCCCTGACCATGCTACGATATTTCGTTTGGTCAACAAGAGTTCCACTCAAGTCAACATCTAGGGGTTTTGTAGCCATTGAAGTACCAACACCATCACATGAGGTCATACCATGCTTTTTAAGTATCTCTTGAGCATACATAGCTTGGTTTATGAAGATACCACGTATGGACTGGTGGATCTGAATTCCTAAGAAGAATTTCTACTCCCCTATCATAGACATTTCAAACTTAATGTGCATTAGTTTTTTAAACTTTTTAGAAAGTTTTAGGTTCGTAGAACCAAAAATAATGTCATCAACGTAAATTTGCACAAGTAATATGTCTTCCCCTTTTTAGTAATGAATAAAGTTGGATCAATAGAACCTTTTGAAAATCCTTTAGATACTAGGAAGTTGGAGAGTTCATCGTACCACTCTCTTGGAGCTTGTTTGAGTTCGTATAAGGCCTTTGTGAGATGGTAGACTTTGTCAGGATGATGTGGGTCTACGAATCCATCTGGGTGATTAATGTATACTTCTTCCTTCAGAGGTCTGTTAAGAAATGCTGTCTTGACGTCCATCTGGAGTACTGGAAATAATTTGTGCGCAGCATACGCAACGAATAACCGGACAGCTTCCAATCAAGCGACTGGTGCAAATGACTCTTTGAAATCAATTCCTTCCTTTTGACCGTATCCCTTAGCTACAAGAAGATCTTTGTTGCGTACTACAATATTCTCTTCATCACATTTGTTTTTCCAGAGCCAATTTAAGTTGATGACAGTTTTGCATAATGGTCTATCGACTAATTCCCATACATTTAGTCGTTCAAACTGGTGAATTTCTTCCTGCATCGCTTCAATCCATGCGGAATCAGCCATGGCTTCTTTGATGTTTTTCGGTTCGGTTCGACTCACGGTGAGTGTGAACATACACATCTTGCCGTCTTTTTCTAGCTGACGTCTTGTTCTAATTGATTGAGAAGGATTTCTAATGACTTGTTCTAACGGATGATCTTTTGTACAACGATGTTCATAAGGATGTCGTTGATAGAATGTATGCATGTTTGATGAATCAACATGACGAGATGATGTCTCCCCTTGTTCTTGTACCGGTGTACTAAAGATGTTGATAAATTCGTCTACTTCAACTTGTGTATTTTCTTTTTGAATTTCTACTTGATTAATGTTCTCAGTAGAAGTGACAGTTGGTGCTTGACTTGTAGTTTCAGGTGTTGTTTGAATGTTCAATAGAGGTATATCTGCAGCAACGGTTGGTGTAGTAGATGGAGTTTTGTTTAGTTGTTGACGTTGATTTGGTGCATCAGCAGCATGCACATCGGAAGACTTTAACACAACTGGAGTAGTTCCATTGAGTAATTCATCGAACATCAGACTAAATAGCAAATCCAGCTCATTTGACGTTGTTACTGTCTTAGCTGCATGAGGAACATTTTCTTGACTTTAGGGACCGGGACTTAAACTACCATGTTCAAGTGCCGTTCTCGAACATTGTGGAACGGGCTCAGAATTGGCGTGATCTGACGCCATTTGAGGCAATTCGTTAAAGTTAACATGAATGGTTTCGACTATCACTCTTTTTCTCTTGTTATATACCCGATAAGCTCTTGATTGAGTAGAATACCCTACAAAAATACATGCATCACCTTTTTCTTTCATCTTGTTAGATTCTCACCATCTCTGACATTGTAACATAACGAGCCAAAAATATAAAAGAATTTTACAGACGGTTTTCGGCCATTGATGATGTGATAAGGTGTTTTCTCATGTCGAGGAATTACGAGTGAACGGTTTTGAGTAAAACATGTTGTGGCAATTGCTTCAGCCCAGAAGAACAAAAGAACTTTAGCGGCGCTTAGCATTGTTCGAGCATCCTCAACAAAAGTATGGTTTCGTCTTTTGACAACGTCGTTTTGTTTAAGTTTTCGAGCAGTTGACGTTTGGTGTTCAATCCCTTCTTAAGCAAAGTATGCATGAAGAATTTTATTCAAAAATGCCGTGCCTTTGTCAGTTGGAACTATTCTAACTTGAGCATGAAGTCCTCTTTGAACAAATTTGAGGAAATCGATGAGAACTTCTAAAGTTTCGTCTTTGGATCTTAAGAAGTGAGTCCAAGTATATCTTGAATAGTCATCAACAATTACCAACACATATTTCTTGCCATTAAAGCTTTCTACCCTCATGGGACCACATAAGTCCATGTGTAGAATTTGTAACCGTCTCTTTGAGCTTGGGGTAGTTTTAGTCCTAAAAGACTTACGTTTTGCTTTCCCTAACTCACAAGAAGAACATAGATGATCTTTGATGAATTTTAATTTTGGATTGCCAGTCACAATATCATACTTCAAAAGCAAGTTGATGGTGTCAAAGTTTAGATGTGAAAGACGACGATGCCATAACCATGCTTGTGACGATGTAGCTTTAGCCATTAAGCAAATTGGATTGGGAGTGGATGTGTCTTGAAGAGTGATTGAATACAGATATGTGTCACGAGAACCTATAAGAAGACCCTTTCCCTTCAAATCACGGATGTAACATGTAGACTTCCGAAAAGCAACTTCTAAATCCGCATAACAGAATTAACCAACAGAGATTAAATTGTAATTCAGTCCTTCGACATAATAAACCATCTTGATAGTGATATTCCTTGAACAAGATCTCCATAACTAAGAATCGATGCAATTTGATCGTTTCCAAACTTCACCGTACCCAGAAATTTCTTCACAAAATTATTTAGAAGCTTGAGATTTCCCGTCATGTGCTATGAGCACCTAGAGTCGACGATGAATAGAATTATCTCTACAAGCCGCAAGAATTAGAAGATGATGGAATATTTGATACAGTGTGTTATAACTCAAAACCACCTTTATTTCATCATTTGAACAAGAAAAAATATAAAGGAGATATGAAGAAATTTAGAGAGAAGTTAGAGAGAGAAATAAAGAGAGAAGAAAAAGATAGTTGATTATAAAATAAGAGAAATACAAAATAAACCAACACCCTCTCCACACTTTGAGAGGGGTATTTATACTTACACCATGAGGCTTACATGCCTATGGGCTTTCTACGAGCCGAGCTCAGGATTACTTGGGATTACTTGGGCTTTAGCCCATAACACGTGACCGGTTAGATTACATAAATGAGCCCGTTTACCCTTTCTAGCCTATTATAATATTACATAAATAAAGACCGAGACATAATATTCATAATGAATGGACTTCATTATTCGACTCAATATTTTAAGGCTAACAATCTCCCCCAAAGTGAGTTCATTGTGACACTCCTTCATGAGATCAAATGAGTTTGCTTTTGTCGTTAAGCTCTTGTGATCTTAGTCTTTGTCTTTGTTGTAGGCTTCTTCCTTCATGCTGTGTGATCTTTGATCTTGAGCCTTAGTCATTATCTTTCGACTTTGTCTTTTGTTCTGAGATCTCTAAATCTTTATCCTTTAGTCTTGATCGTCTTTGCCACCTTGCAATCTTGTGTCTTGGCCAACATGCTCATACTTTGCATCATCTTAAAAGCTCTCTTAATAATCTCCCCCAAAGCTTGGTTTATGAGGAGGGATCATTTAATATCAGAGTTAGCGAAAGTCTTTGTCTTTAATTCTTAAGCTTTCTTGATTCTTGAATCTTGATGCTTATAGTATGTCTTTGTAGTTTGAGCATGAGCATGTGTTAATGAATCCGACTTCAGCTGGAATAGGATACTGCCACCACCATATAACCTGCAAGTTTACGTTAGTGATAATCAACAGATATGGATGAGAGTGTCTTTATCACTTCGTCGAATAAGGTTGCAATAACCACGGTTCCCTGTTAATCAGTATAAATACTGCCTGTGATCAGATAGAATTCATATGAATCTTTTTGACAGGGTTTTGCAGCTGCACTAGCCGTTCTCATTACCGGAGCGTCTCAAAGCAGACAACACGGTAAGAGTGAATCAGATAGTTACAATCTTTCTGATTAAACCGACAATTCATTTTACTGGAACAAGTTTGATTCACATAGAATCGCACCATCGTTTCTTTCCAGTTGACACAAGTTTGATTCATATAGAATCGCGCAAGTCACCTACCAAGAGCTTGTTTGATGTTGGCTCAAGCAGTATTTCCATCTTTATGGTGAATACTTAAGTATCACTCGGATGTTCTGGCAAAATCACAAAGATAATGCGTAGGACTCTTGTTAACAGCTTGTGAACTTATTGGTGTTCAACAAGTGTTTGTAATGGAATGTGTCTAAATAAGATTTATTTTATTGATCTCTCAGCTCTAGACTAGATTAGTGCGTTTTGGTTTTAGCACTCGGAGGCTGGAGCAGACTGCCACCTATTCAATATCAACTAACTCGGAGTGAGAAAGTCAATAGAAGTCGTGTGTATCTCCATGACAAATGAGACAAGTTTCTGTTGAGAGAAACTCAAATGGCTGGGAAGGGTTGTGCATTGCATCACTGGGTCCATGATGTCTGTCTTTAATATCAGAATTCATCTTTGTGAAAACCGATAGATTATGTATTGACCCGGTTTCTGCCTAAAGTTATATGGAGGGCTTCTTTCTTTTCACCCTTTATCCTTACATTTCTTTTTCATTCTTCAACCCCTTTAATGCTTACCAAGACGTCATTACTAACACCTTGTTGTGATTGTTCCAGTGTTAGCTCAATCTTAGTCGGCATTATTCCCTTATACTCATTCATCTCTAATCATACCTAAGGACTGCTATTTCTAACTATGGAGTGTCCTTGGGTAGATCCCTCCGGTTCTGGTTGGATCATAGGACTAATACCTAACCTAACCACCTTATGACTTCAGAATCGTCGTGAATTAAGATGTTGTTGGGTATGAGATATAAAACCTTTTTTTGAAGAGTATAAACAGCACTTTTAAGTCTTTTAGATCACTTATTATTTTCAAGATCACATTTTAATTACATTTCTCCCCTTATTTTAAATACTAATTCACTTAGTTTTTGAAATACCATGTGATTAAATTTTTTCATGAAAAACCTGTGGAGAAAACTTTTATACTTAGCATGAATTATATGGAACATTAACTTGCCCCCCCTTAATTTTACATATGTTTGACACCAAAAAACATGATACCAAGTTGTAAAATGAATATAAAATTGAGGGTTAGCATTGTTAAGCACACAATTTTAAAAGATTATGAATTGTCATTGAAGAATTCTTGAAAAATTGTGCTCAACCATTAAATCATCTTATAACATACAATCTATTGAGTGGTCATTATTATTACAGAATTGTTATTAAGAGATTTTTGATAATGTTTTGAATACATAAGAATTGTCATATTATGATGTATCCAAAATCATTAAAACCTTGTTTTTTGAAAAACTCCCCCTCAAACATTGACTCATTTTGAAAATGACACCAAATATAGAAGAATTGTCTTGTAAAACTTTATGAGAGATGGAGTGTTAAACACATAATTTTGAAAGATTTTGAATTGTCATTGAGAAATTCTTGAAAAAATTGTGTTCAACTTTTTGAAAAACATCATGTTAGAAGACTTATCTTCTAATGCTAAGGATAAGCGCATTGAAACGTACACTCTCCTTTGTCGTTCGGGTCCGAGTTGCAATTTGAGAGTGATTACAAGTCATGAAGAAAAATTAGAAATGACATGTTTTGAAAGCATTTAAAACTCCTGCTCGAACTTCATTTACACACCCGTGTCAATGTTAATCGACATTTATAGGCACGTAAATGTTATCGATTCCAAGAGACACGTCGAGAAGATTCTTTTTGGAAATTTTTGATTTTTTTGATTTTGTATTTTCTTTTTGAAATTTTATATTTTTGTATTTGGTTTTATAGGTTTTTTATATTTTTGTATTTTGCTTTTCTCAAAAATATTTACAAGTTGATGTTTGAAGAATATATCAAGCAGATTCATTTGCCAGAACCTCCAGTTCTACTAGAGTCAAACATCTCATACCAATTCGTCTGACAAGATACCAAAACCTATCTTCGGGTAAGGCTTTAGTAAACATATCAGCTAATTGGTATTCAGTTCTGACAAAGTACAATTCAATTATACCATTTTCAACCTGTTCCTTGATGAAATGATATCGAGTATGGATGTGCTTGGTACGGGAGTGCTGCACGGGGTTGCAGGATATTGCCATGACCAGCTAAGAGACGCAATACAATAGTATTTTGTTGTAGTTGAAGCCATAATCCTTATGCTGTGTCCTCATCCACATTACTTGAGCACAACTTGCAGATAACGCCACGTACTCGGCCTCTGCTGATGACATTGCAGTGCAGTCCTGCTTCTTTGACATCCAGCTGACTAACTTATCACCTAAGAACTGTATTCCTCCAGACGTGCTTTTGTGAGTATCAATGCATTCAGTATGGTCGACATCTGAAAAAGCTGTTAGTTCCAAGCCAAAATCCTTCGGATACCAAAGTCCCATATTAATGGTACCCCTCAGGTATCGAAAGATCCTTTTAACCTCTTTGAGGTATTTTTTAGTCGGTCTTGCTTGATAACGTGCACAATAACATACAACTTGTACTATGTCTGGTCTACTAGATGTCAGATACATGAGTGACCCGATCATACTACAATATTTTGTTTGTTCGACGGGTGTACCACTCAAGTCGGCATCTAGTTTAGGTTTTGTAGCCATTGGTGTACCAATGCAATCACATTTGTCCATACCATGTTTTTTAAGTATTTCTAAAGTGTACTTGGCCTGATTGGTAAATATACCGCGTGGCGATTGGTGGATCTGAAGTCCTAAAAAGAATTTCATTTCCCCCATTAAGGACATCTAAATCTAAGGTGCATTAATTTTTCAAATCGTTTAGAAAATTTAGGGTTTGTAGACCCGAAAATAATGTCATCGACGTAAATTTACACATTTAAAATGTCCTCCCCGTATCTTATCATGAATAGAGTAGGGTCAATGATACCTTTAGTAAAGCCTTTGGACATCAGGAATTTTAAGAGTTCATCATACCATGCTATTGGAGCTTGTTTCAATCCATATAGAGCTTTCCTTGGACGGTAAACTTTCTCTGGGTGATCAGGATCAACGAACCCATCTGGTTGTGCAACATAAACCTCCTCCTTTAGTGGACCATTAAGAAATTCCATTTTTACGTCCATCTGGTAGATTGGAAAAGACTTGTGTGCAGTGTGGGCGACGAAAATCTGAATAGTTTCCAAGCGAGCAATTAGAGCAAATGATTCCTCGAAATCAATACCCTCTTCCTAAGCATATACCTTAGCTACAAGTCGTGCCTTGTTGCGAATGACAGTTTGATCTTCATCCTTTTTGTTTTTCCATAACCACTTTAGCTTGATTACAGTCTTACCAAAGGGTTTGTCAACGAGGTCCCAGACTTATAGTCTGTCAAACTGATGAAGCTCTTCCTGCATTGCTTCTATCCATGCATAATCAGCCATTGTTTCCTTAATGGTTTTTGGTTTAGCAGTACTCACGGTGAGCGCGAACATACACATTTTAGGATCTGTCACAAGTTGTCGTCTTGTTTGCACTGGCTTGGATGGATTCCCACGAACTTGAGTTAATGGGTGATCTTTTGTCCATCAGTGTTCAGATTGACAAGGTTGGTAGAATGTATGCGTATTTGAATTATCAACGTTGCGTGAGGAAGACTCAGCATGTTCTTGTATATGTGTACAGAATGGGCTGACAAATTCATATGGTTCAAAATATGAATCTTCTGCTTGATTATCGTTGTTTTCCTCAGCATGAACAGTTGTAGTTGGAGTTGTTGGTTCTGTTGTAGGGTGAATATTCATTGTAGGTGGTGTGTCTTGTTGTATAGAATGATCGGTGGGAGAAGAAGACTTGTTGACACTTGAAGTACATGCAGTGAAAAATTCATCATACAAAGAACAGAATAAAAGATCCAACTCTTGTTGTGATGGAGCTGTTGCATCTGCTGATGGAGAAACATTTTGTAGTTGGGGGACGGGGCCAGAGTTGTCATAGTCTGATGCCTTTTGTCGTTGGGGAACGAGGCCTTAAGTGTTATTATCAACAGACGTCTCAGTCATCTCTTTGATCTCATTAAATCTTAGATGTATGGATTCAACTATCAATCAGGTTCTCTTGTTGTAAACTTGATATCCCTTAGACTGAGTAGAGTATCCCACCAGAATGCACGGATCTCCTTTTTCTTTCATCTTATCCAGATTTTCACCATCTCTGGTTAGGTAACAAGTGCAACCAAAAATGTAAAGGTGTTTAATTAAAGGTTTCCTGTCATTGATGATGTGATATGCCATTTTCTCATGTGTCTGGATGATGATAGATCTGTTTTGAGTATAGCATGCGGTTGCAATTGCTCTAGCCCAAAAGAATAAAGAAAGTTTAGAAGCTTAAAGCATCATTCGAGCAGCCTTAACCAGAGTACAGTTTCGTCTTTTGATAACGCCATTCTGTTCAGGTGTTCGAGGAGTAGAAGTTTGATGCTCAATTCCTTCTTCTTTGAAGAATGCATGGAGTGTCTAGTTTAAGAACTCTGTGCCTCTGTCAGTTCGTACAAAAATTACTAGGGCTTGAAGATTTCGTTGAAGCATTGTGAGAAACTCTTTTAAAACTTCTAGTGTTTCATTGATGCGGTTGTCATAGGACTTCTACAAGAAGTTTTACAAGTCCTTAGGCAGAGCACCTAATCGTTGTAGTAGTAGTATAGGCAAGACTCGAGGGTTGTTATCATTCACTCGAGGAATAGGTTGGGAAGGCTTGATCACGGTCTAACAGAATTCTAAGGGTTGAGAGAAGATTCTTTTTGTGTTTTTATGTTTTATGGAAAACAATTAAATCATATAATTGAGAGGAGGTTTAGTTTTAGCTATTAACTTAATATAATTTACGCTACCGGTGATAATAATAAGATAAAAGACTATGTTTATTTAATCATGTATTACTCCCTAGATTGCTTCTCCTAGTGTTGTTGCCTTGTCACCTTTGTGATGATCTGTGTAACTATTTCCTAAGTCATGAATGAATTACACGAACCCGCTATCTACTTAGTATTCCGCTAGAGAAACGCATACATAAGTTAGTTTGAAGACTATTACATGGCCCCTAGGAGTTCACTAAGTGCATGTGAAATATATTAAAAATGGATCAACCATATTAGGAGGTAAGGTAGTATGAAGACTGTTACCCGATGGTATCCTTTCTATACAATCATGTTTCCCTAGACATATCAACAGCGATACAGAAAAAGCTGGTTTTCTAGAGCCTAACATGCACATCCATCACAAGAACCAACACCACTAAGATCTACTTCTAGGTTTCATATAATCATAAATAAACACAATAGAAGGTTTAGCCAAGCATATTAAAGATAAAGCAAGAGCATAGATAGATCAAACAACACATAGACATATTAAATGATTAAATAAACCTTACTTGATTAAAACATGAGTTGGAGGAAGTACAATAGGGTTTTTAGGCCCTAAATTCGTCCCTAACAGCTGCTAAACGAACTAGGGTTCGTACCTTCTTTTTATTCTAAAGTTACACACTCAAAATCCTAAATTCGGGTTTGTATATATAGGAAAAACGTTGTGATGGCGTCACGTTTTAATCATGACGCCGTCATGAAAGAGAATATTCTAGATAATAGTTTGGGTCGTATGCTCTGACGCCGTCGTGGAATCCCGTGACACTGTCTTAATCTTTGTGGTGATGGCGTCACGTTGTATCTGTGACGCCGTCTTCAGCCACTGTAGAGAAATTTTTGATCAATGTTGGTGTAGGTCCGTAGTCTTGTCCATTTCTTCTCCAAATAAGCCCTAGTCATATGTAATTCTTCCAAATTCCTTCCGAAAGAGAAATACCTGAAAAAGAACGATTAAGTACCTATTTTGGGCATAAATGCACGATTTAGGGGGTTAAACGACCCCGAAAAAGTGTATAAAATGACACCTCATCAAATACCCCTACACTTGGGATTTGCTTGTCCTCAAGTAAATGGGCTTTTCTATATAAACAATAACAATATGAGGGGTCATTTTACCTATGCTTTAAACATATTCTACAACACAACCTTTTTGACCTCGTAATTAAAAGCATGAAAAATATATACTAGCACCTCACATAAGTGTTTGGGGATTCTCTCTTTCACTCGGTTGTATAATAAGTTATAATATATGGGGGAAACAGAAAATCAACACTCATTACCTATCATGGCATATAAATTACCATAGGCTTGGTAAAGGATCAAACCTCCACCGCTAGGTGCAAGTATTATTCATTACTATCTAAGAGGTCTTTATAAAGGGTTGTGGGGTGTAGGTGTAAGATAACATATAATGGAAATAGAAACGGATGGGATACATTTGCGTGGTGACTTTGGGTAAATTTGGGGTGGAAGGGTTAGCTAATTATTTACACGAATACACTTTGGTTTGGTTGCTTAGCCAAGACTCGGACGAAGATATACAAACTTTACACAACTCTACATCAATCTCTTTCTTTTTCTTTTCAATTTTTTTAATAACATAATACATTACATGGGGTTTATAATACATACCCATACACTTGAGCTTTTACATGCTCAATATTTACAATCTAACTAATGACATGTATTGAGGTGGATCAAAATAACATGGCGATCATTTGACAAACATATGGAGGTATTGACTTAACTTTTCTTCCCCATCTTTTCGCGAAATAAATACTACCATGAATCCCAATCACCCAAAACTATATTTATAAGGATAAGGACTTGGCAACTGTGTACTCAATAATTAACTTGGATTAAATACAATAATGTACTAAAAGTGAGTACATACAAGGTAGGCTAAGGATTTTTGGGTGTAACGATTGGTTTAAAGGGTGACAATGCTCTTCATTAATAATATGGAATCCACCAAAAAATTATAAGAACCATGAAAAAGGATAGTCTCGGAGGGTTGTACTAGGGGTATCCTGCACTAAAGGTGAGTGGATGGCAAGGGTGTGGGATAGTTATGTGATCGGTGTGACCATCATAACAATTACAGGTTTAAAACATGGGTTAATCCTAATGTCTCTTATCAAGCAAATCCTAATACTTACTATGCGGTCTCGGGATGCATCACAATAACAAGTTCTAGAATTTAATATGCTACCGGTACACTCTCATAATCCTAAAGTAACCGATACCAATGTTCCAGAAAAGGCGACAAAACCATGCATACACATCTGTAACGACAGAATAGACACACTTGATTGCTCACTCCTTAACTCGAACAAGCTAAAGGTATAATATCTAAGGGCGAACCTCACATTGTGGGGGTGGAATTTTGAGGGTTTTTGTGCTAGTAATATAAATTCCTATCCATAAGACGCTAATAATACTTGGTTTTCGTCGGTATGGATCGTAAAAAAATTTAAATTTGGGTAAAAATTACCTCTTATGCTATGTTTCAATATATTACCCATCATTTTAAGGACAAAGCAAATGACAAATGAAAGAATAGTTTCTAAGGCTTATTTTCCCCCTACACTTAAGTTGAACATTGTCTCCAATGTTCTCTAAAAGTACATGTTGAAATGAATAAAGGGAAAAGAAAACAAGGAAAGAAACTAGTACTCCCCTGGTTTACTCAATAATGGAGAAGAAACATGCGATAACTAGCTAAATCGTACCTCTCCCTACCCCGATAATCATCAATGGAAACTTCCTAAACTTTTCCAAGCTTCTCTCATCAAATATAACCTATAAATCAAAGACAAAGAAAACTATACCAACAAGCATAATAATGGTGCTGATTATATAAACCAATATAACAATATGAAATTTGAGGGTTCTACTCGATAGATAGAATAGAAATTTTTAAACTCCATAGTTATTATTTTTACAAAAGGTTTATAACAGAAACGTAATACATATATTAAATGTTATTGATGGCAAGTTTTAATTTTTTTTAAAATAATTAAAAACCTTTAAGTTTTCTTTCTTTCTTGACCTGGGAAACGTTTGAAAACGAAACGAAGTTGACGCCGTCAGGGTTATGTTGACCACCCCCGTCACAGGTGCGTATTGACGCGTCGCGTGTTAATCGTGACAGGCCAGCTCCATAGTCTTGAAAACAAATTTTTGTTTTTTGATGAAAAAATTTCCTCGACTAGATTCCATAAGTTAATTTCTGTACAAATTGCTGCATAAAACTGAGATTTAACAAATTTTGAATCATATGACACGAAACTGACGCAAATTAATCTAAACAATTCATTTAACATGTTTGAATATTGTCTCAAAAGCCAGATAAATTCTCCTACACTTATTGTTTGCAAAATACATTTGACTAAAATTAAAACGAGGTTAAAGACAATTCAATGCATGATTACAAGATAGTTTATCAATTCAAACATAATTAAAACAAACTATAAAGAATTAAACAAACATGAACACTCCTAATTGCGGAAAATTAAAATTGGGGTTTGCCTCCCAAGAAGCCCTGTTGTCTTTATCAACGAGTCTTGTAGTCAAGACTAACAAGTCACAGGTCCTTATGTACTTCTCTTCCATCGTCCATTTCCTGTTAGGTATTCGGGTCCAAGCTCTAGGCATTCTTTGTAAAATCATAGTATCTTGCTCATCACATACTCCACTCCCCTTCTCTTATCTTCTTTGTTCCTAAGATAGACTGATTTGGTATGCTCTATTTCTAAATCCTACAATGAGTCATAGTGTTCTATCTTATAGGGCATCTTATAGGCAACTTCATCAGCCCCTTTAATGAATCTTACAATACCTTCGGGTGGGTCATTAGTCATGTTGGATGTTTCTACAAAAGGCCCCTCTAGTACCACTTGTGACAGCCTAGGGTCTATGATTGAACTAATATCCTCGACAATCATGAAGTCTATGACATAGGTGAAGTTTCCTATGAAGACATGCATCCCTTTAATCCTTCATGTGAAATTGCTAACTCCTCCATTTGCGTTTTCCCTAGGGTCAAGTTTTCTCCTTATGATCCAATTGTACATCATTCGGGTCATGATATTAAGAGGAGAGTTAAGGTCAATGTAAGCTTTTTTTATATGCACGTGTCCAATATTGCATGGTATCTTAAGGTTGTAGGGGCATCCTTCCATGATGATAGGGTTCCTTAGAAATATTGAAGGGATTGGGCCACTTATTAGGTACCTATAGTAGGTTAGTTCATCTCTCGTCAGGAAAGTGTCAAAGTACTACTCCACTAAACTAATAACGGTTCTTTTGTTGTTTCCCCTTCACCATCATTGGAACCCTCATTTTGGGGTTCATCATCATCTCGTATGATCTCGATGAACATTACCTCTCCATCATCCTCTTTAGAGCAGACAAATTTTGTATTGGGGGATTAGGGAACCAAACTGAGCGATTCAAGCATCAAATTTAGCTTTCATACTTGTTATGTGGTGATGGAAGCAAAGGGATTAGGTTGTGGTTGTGGGTGTGGGTTAGAGTTTGTTGTGTTTCACCGGGGTTGTCTTCCTTCTTCTTGTTCCATGTTCCACACCACGTCAGGGAGGCTCATTAAACTTGGGGGTTCGTTTTCGGGCTGCTTGGGGTGGATTGTGATGGCGTTAATTGAGCTATGGATTTGTGTTGAGCATTGCGGGTCTTGATGTAACATTCCGTATTTAAGGTCACTATTTACTCCGAGCTTTAATTCTATTTTTTTTTCCCATTTTCACCAATTTTTTATTAAATTTTTTAAGAATAAAAGAAAAATTATTTTTAAAAGAAAGCGAGTTTAATTAATTTTAAATTTTTATATATTTAAATAACGTTTAACACCAAGAACACAAACCCCAAATACACCCAACCACCACTTGAAAACCCTTATACACAACCCCGCGATTAGTAAGAAATATTCTCGTTCTTTTTCTTAAGCTTTTGCGTAAGCCCGTAATAAAATCTAATTATTCTATTATTTTCCGTCTTTCGCAATCTTAAGGTGATTTAATAATCTCATAAATAATTCCCCCCGATGAATTAAAATTTTCCCCTCATTTATATTTCCGTTGTGTTTTTTTCGCGTTTAAAAAACAATTACATTAACGAAATTTCCTTCTTTTTTGCAAAACTGCTAGAAAACTCGTGAACTTAAATTTTCCTCATTTACATTTTCCGTTGTGTTTCGCGTTTACGAAATTTCTTGCTAAAACTCGCGTTTTTACCTTTAAACCTTACCTTTTTCTTAATTAAACTTACACAATACTTTAATTAAACTTATAACATAAAAATCAAAATTTTTTTTTCAAACCCCAAGCCCTAGGCCGGTTCTACAACACCACACTCTACCCTTTTTCTCTTTTCTATAACACCTAATAATACTTCTCTATTTTCCATACATGCAAAACCTTCCATTTCTCAAAATTTCAAAATTTCTCTCTTCCTTCTCCATCCTTGCTGCTGCCGAACACCATAGCACCACCACCACCATCCTTACAAAATTTTCCTACTCCTTTTGTCCACTATAACACCATCCCAAAGCCTCTTGCAAAGTTTGGTGCAATTTTATGAAGATTTAAAGGAGTTTAGGGCTTGTTTTCTTGGGTTTTCTTGAAGGGTTTTGATTGGGGTTTGCTAGAAGAGTATTATCATCATTAGAGGAAGGATTGAAGATTGTTAACCTTGTGTTCTTAGGTTTGAATTCAGCCAACACAAGAGAAGGGGGTTCTTGTTTGATTCACTAGCCTAAATCTCTCTTTTTGTAAGCCCTAATCTTTCTTTTATTAATCTTATCTTTTTATTTCTTGTTTTCTTAAATTTTAATCCATGAAAATGGATGTTAAGTTCTGAATATATACATGTGATTATGTTCTTGAGGGTGTTTTAGATTAGTTATGGCATGGGGTTAGGTCTTAGATAAAGTAAAATGATGTTTAAAAAGGTTTTGAATTGAAATATTGGGACTGTTTTGAAAATAGTAACAAAACGTGTGATTTTCTAAAAATATTTGGCCTGAAGACTATGATTAAATTAAATTTATGGAAATATACATGTCTTAGCATCATAGGATAGTTGGATGCTCAACCAACTCCTTAGGATGAGTGAGTTATGGCCAAAACAAGAAAATAGGTCAAATCTGGACATATGTTTAGAATACGAGTTAAACTCCAAATTTTTGCCATAAAATAATAGATATTTTTGATTGGGACAGTAGTAGACATCATAAGGAAACCATAGCCTTTGACCTCACCTTCATTGCTATCTTGGTTTGGGATTTATGGCCATTTTAGTAATGGGTAAAAATTTTGCTAACTTTCTGTTTTGGACAACCAGGGGTAAAATGGTCTTTTCACATAGTTACGAGACTTTGTAAATTATGAGACTTACCTTTCTGGAAACTAGACACAAATAGCTTTCCAGGGGTGTAAGCCTCACATATAGAACATTTGTGAGCTAGGAGATATGAGTCCGTGAAGTCAAGTCAAATTCAGAAACCTAGTTTTTACGTCTAGTCTAAAAATTGTAAAACGTATAGTACACCATGATAAAATAAAAGTTAGAAGCCGAAACTTGGTAGATGTTCATTTGCCTATAAGACCAGGTCACAAGTCAATTTGGGATTAAAAAGGATTTGGGGAAGTCCTAGTGGAATGCCATACTTATCTCGGAAACACATCTCATGATCATATGTTAAATTTTTACGTATTGTTACTTTCTACGTATTAAATCGCGTCACGTATTTTAGGAGGTGCCTAGGAGTACTTCTCGCTCATTCAAGACTTGATATACTTCTGATCTAATTGCTCTTACGGTGAGTTCATAGCCTCGCCTTTCAACTTTTAAACTGTATTTATAAAACCCCGCGAGGGAGATACATGCTTGTTTTATAAACTGAGCACAAGAAACTTTATGGTATGCTGGACCCGAATATGAGATTAATTGCATAAGTAGCTATTGCCAAAAGACCCCACATCATGAACTGTTAATTACCTATAATGGGTAAGCGCTAGTACAAGTAAATAGATCTATTGGGTTTGACAGCCCTGTCCGGGGGTATGAATCGAATCCTTTCGAGCACCCAGTCAACGGACAATTTGTATTTAGAAGTTAGGTATAAGGCAATAATACCTAGTTATGGGGCAACAAGAATTACATACAAGATATGAGTTAACGTCAAGGCTTCAGTGTCATGAGCTTATTGCAATAGAAACTTGAATAATGGCTTGTCCGTACAACAAGTCACACGATGAACAAAACTTGTGTTCTCTTTTAACTCTTACAAACTCTATGGATTCACTCAACATTATTGTTGACTTTTTAAGCATGTTTTATCTCAGGTAACCAAGGGTGATGGATGCTATGTACGAGGAGTCTGCGCTAAAGTTTTTAAGAACTTGCATTTTGTTCCATTTTATAAAAACTGATTATCCATGTTTTGGAAAACTTATGTTATGAATTTGGTAACGATCCTGTGGGACGTATGTTAATTACTCTGAAACTTCTTTAAATGGAACAATGAAAGGACTTGGTTTTCTTCACATTCGATAACCATTTATCTTTAAAATATACATTTGAGTCATGTTTGAACTCTTTTAACTTGGTGAAAAGGAAATTATTAGGACCTGAATTTACTCTGATTTATTTAAATCGAATGTGACATTTTATCAAACGTCTCTTTAGAGGTCGTTTACTGTAACTTGTACTTTATACTATGAAGTGACACCCCAAAGTGGTATTCCGTTGCGTTGTGATTTTATGGGGGTGTGACAATTTTGGTCGAGGAAGATGAAGATGATAAGAAGAACAAGAAGAGTTTATGATTTAAGGTGGAAGAGGTAGATTCAAAAGGTAAGGCATGGAGTTTGAAGCTTTAGATTCTAAAAATTATTTATCAAAAAGCAGAAATCAGCTAAGCCTAGATGGGATAGTGGTCAACTGCACAGAAAATCAGGTGGTCATAGTAGAAGAATCCATGACCCCTGATGGCGGTCCCTTAAATATCTGGCGATCCCAAATATATTGGGGGGCCGCCCAGTATTTAAGGGGGCCATTTTCTGGGGACGAAATTTTTTCTAGTTTTTCCTGAAAACCTATAAAACTTTCTCTTATTTTTGTAGTCCAATTCATTTCATCATGAATCATCTATAACATAATAATCAAGCCTATAGGCACTAAGCATCCTAAGTTCATTCAAGAATGCAAATATAGATGGGCAAAGTTGACAAGTTCATAAGCTTGCATAATTTTTTAATTATATCTAAATGTATCATGGTGCATGCAAGCATTGGTTTTAGGATGATAAAATTGAATGTTCATTCATGGCATGCTAAGTTGCACCTTACTACGTTTCTAAATTCTAATAATTAGCATAAGTTCAAAAACACCTAATCATACTTAGGTTAGTAAATATATAGTTAATAATGTCATTATGCAATTTCCCTCCATTGCTCACTTCCTTATGTTTTTTCCACAAACTTTCTAGACTTTTGCCGATTGACCTTACTCCACCATGATGCTCATCTCTTAGTTGCACTTGACGGTTGATGTTTTCGGTTTGGTGGGTGTAAAATGGTTCAAGGTGAGGGTCAATGTTAGGTGGATTTTGAAAGACTTAAGGAACTTGATTAGTTAGGGAATTGACATAACAAATGGGGGAAGGAGTGCTTGCACGCGATGTCCCTTCATCATTCTCATCGTCATCATCATCGTTGAGATGAGATGAGGATGGTTGATCGAAGGTGGTAAGAATGAAGAGTGAATTGCGAACTCTTCGCGTTGCACGATCCATTTTTGGTTTTCGCTCTAGTTGAGAGGCAAGAGGAGTCATGACACGATCGTACAAGACATAAGACTCGTTCTTCAACTTGAGATATTCACTAATGATGAAATCAAACAAGCGGGTTAAAAGCATACCATAGGTAGATTTAAACCTAGCTTGCTGGTAACCACTTCTATTTGTTTTGCCATGAGTAGGCAACGATTGAATTTTCGGAGGGGAGTTTGCAACGCAATAAAGCATATTTTTTTTTAAAAAGACATTAGTGACGTGATCCGGATTACCCCCAAAGAAAACATTTTCCAATATTATTTCTTCTAAAGGTTTCAAAGTTGACACAATTTCACGAGTGAGAATTTGATAATTTTAAACCTCAATTTCTTCTTGATGACGAATGCGAGTGACTTGACCTTCTCTATCTTCTCGAACATACGAGATGATATCATCGGGAGAAGGAAGGTTGGTTTGATATGGGATTCCGAAGGGGCACCATATACCAACTCATCAAGTGACCATCGGTCACTAAAGACACACGCACCCTCATAAGGGATTATGAGGATTTGAGCAAAGTCTTCAAGACAAAGAGAGAAGTATTGGTTTTGAATGACAAATTCAACAAACATTTGACCTTCGTCTGATTAAATCAACGATTTCTGACTGTAAACTCAGAATTAAACCAAAGGACAAACTTGTTCATTGATTTCAAGAAGACACTCAAACTCGGCAAAATGAAACAAAGACCGAACATATCTAAGATCCGTAAAGTTATCAAAAACCACACGACCCTCGTGAATGTAACGTTCTTCAAGGTTTCTTAGTTTTTCTTTTATTGGAGAACGAAATTCATGTGAAATTTGAGGAATGTAGTGTCTTGTGTTTTTGTAATCTTCAGAAGATTTGCGAGGCATTGTCACCTAGAATAAGATAACCAAGATCACATTTTAATTGTAGATTTTTCTGGTAGTGATGTTCCTGAGTTTCTTTCCTAGTGTGTGCCTATATGCAACAAATGTAGAGTAACGATTAACTCGACCTAAGTATAACATCCTAAGAGTTAATCCAAACGCTCCTTAGTTTGATTTTGCTCAACCAAACTTAGTGTAAAATACGTGTGATTTTTTGTTCTCGTTTATTTTGTTACAATGAGGTCATTATGCATGTATTTGAAAACGTTTTTAGGTTGTATTGAAATGCATGACTTCCTATTTTTTGATAGTTCCAATAGTGACGGGATTTGATCAATAAATGTGGGGTTTGGTTCGAAATCAATTTTTCTACAAGTTTACTAATGTATGCAAATCCTATATCTACGGGAAGCATATTAGTTATACATTGTATCCTAGTACTCTTAATTGCACAAAATCAAAAGAAAAATCGAAAATCCCCAATTTTGATTTTTGGTGTTCATCATGAACCCTAGACTCAAATTGAAAGAAAATAGATGAAATGACTTACAATTGATGATCTTTGTGATATTAGGATTGATTATTAATGTTGATTTAATCTTCAATTGAAGTTTTAATGATTGATTTTGAGTTTTGGTATGTTTTGGGTCGTGTTCGTCGCACCAGCAGGTAAGGGAGTGTTTGTTTTTGTGTTTTGAGAAAAAATTTGGTTAAGTGTCCCAAATATGGTCTGTTGATAGCGGTCCCATATCTCATGGCGGTCCCAAATATATTAGGGGGCCGCCTATATGGGGGCCGCCCTCAGGCAGTAGTTTTAAACTTAGTTTTGACAAAAATTTTACGAATGACGGAGTGACAAATTTTATTTGCATTTCGCGAAATTAAACATGCTTATAAGTACTTCGGATGATGTTTTTAGTAGTCACGACACGGGATTGGAACCGGAATAGATATTGTAAAACTGAGAATGAGAACGTCTTATTATGATTTATGGATTAGAATGTGTTCCATCATCCTAAACCAAGAGTAGATTGTTAAACGATTCAAGTTTTTTAAGAGGTTTAGTGAGTTGTCAGCAATTTGTTTGTCGCTGGACGTACATTTTTTCTGATTTGAGGACATGTCATTTTTCGGATAGATTATCCGGAGAAAGTGGTGACGGAATTTCGGATGTGTTGTACGGAGAATGTTGCACAGGTGTTTTTGTAAGGTTCAATCGGACCTTGTTGTTGCACCATGATGGGAACGTCGTCGAGTCATACGTCGTAGTCGATGAGAGATTGTTTCATCCATAGTGCTTTTTGACCTTGCCTTTCCGGCGCATGAGTATTCTGTCTTGGGTAGTGGATATACAAGAGCGGTTTTGTTTCTTTGAGAACCAAGGATGTCTAAGCAACATCCACGAACGTACCATATATATACCGCTTAGTGCTCTTTCGGTCACATAATCTCCAGCTATGATCTGAGTCGGCATTTACTATGGTTTCTAGGCCTATGGTTACCATTTGGATACCATAATCCTAGTGCGTAGTGCCTATATATGTTTCGGAAGTTACGCTTTTACGCTTCAGGTGAGAGGTTTTTGGGAGCCCTTGGAAGCGGCAACAAAAGGCGACATAAAACATGATTTCGGCCCTACTTGCCGTTTAGGTATAATTAGACTACTATCATGCCTCGATACTTTTTGGGTGTTTGGCGGGTATAACGGACTCACATCTTCGTCTTTCGTGAGTTTTAGTATCGAGAGGGACATTGGGGGTTTTTCATTAGTTGTTAGAGTTCTTCTAGACCAAATTTCTTAAGTCATTTCTTTAATGTACCTTAGGATTGATTAAAGAATTATGTCGTCTTCCATTTGTTTAATTTGCAATCAAGGAGAAGTTAAGTTCAACCATCATGCTCATCTCGAACTCGTCTTGCATGATTTTGGCAAATTCATCACACATTGTCTTGAAAGTCGAATCCGAATATAATGTCTCAAATATATTTGACAATGATGAGATTTGAACTTTTCTTCTTAGTAAAAGAGTGTTATATACCCATTTCCTATTCTATATTCTTGTTTAATAAGTAAGCTTTTAATCTATCTACCAAGCCTTTTGGGTGCTAGTTTATGACCATATAAAGCTTTCTTTAATTTATAAAACATTAGATCCGGTGTTCGAATCAATGAATCCCAGAGGTTGTGCATCGTATACTCCTCATTGTTAAAAACCGATCAGGGATTGCATCTTTTTTACATCCATTTGGAATTATTTAAAATCTAAGGCGCAAGATAAGTTATAATATCCTAATAGAATCATGTCTAGCAATAGGGTATAAGTTTCATCTTAATCGATGCACCTCTTGGCTGGTTATAGCCTGAGCACTAATCTAAGCTTATTTCGAGAAAACAACACCAGTTCTCGTCTAACTTTAGTTCTATTAACTCTCCGCATTAGTTCCTATTATTGTCATATTCTATATGTTGTGGAAACTAACCCAACGTGTTAGCAATGATTTGATTTAATTCTTCTTGAATGGCGTCGATCCAACTTTATCTCCTAAGCTTCTTCACATTCTTAGGTTCTATCGTAGAGATAAAACAATAAAAGTTACTTTGGTTTTGGGCTTGTGATCTAAGGGTTCTTTGGTTGAGGTTTCCTATGACATTTTCTAGGGGATGGTTCCTAGATTCCTTAATATCAACTATTTAGACAATCTTTAAAGTTTCATCCTCAACAACATTTTCTAGTAGGTTTTTCTTTTCGATTTCCCTAATAGCTTCTTCTTCATCTAGATCATCACTTACCAAGGTGATGTCTTAGAGGGTAGAGGAGTTTCATTGAATGTCACGTTGAGTGATTCTTTGATTTTCCTAGTGTGTTTATTAAGAATGATATAGGCTTTACTATTTTGGGTTGTAACTAGACAAGACACCTTCGTTAAAGACTTTGGGTTCTAACGTGGTTAGGAGTCTTTAGTTGTTGAGGAATGATGCACTTGCTCTTCTAAACACTTTAAATAGTCAAGAGTTGGTTTCCTTACCTCTCAAGATTTCATAAGGTGTTTTTCCTAGGATGGTTCTAATTAGGATTTGGTTGAGAATATATGTTGAAGTATCTACGGCGTTACACCAAAACTTTTGTGGTAACGATTGCTCGTTCAACATATTTCTACTCATTTCTTGTAGTGTCCTATTTTGCTTTCAAAACCACGCCATTTGATGGCAGGACCGTGGTGGGGACGACGGAGATGTTGTGTGTAACTACATTGCCATTTCAAATAACTCTCAAATTGCACTTCATATCAAATTCTCTACCGTGGCTGTTCTTATTGACATATTGTACATCCTAGTGAATTTTTGGATTTTCCTTACTAAATATTTTGAATTAGATTCAAAAGCTTCGGTTTTATTCTTAAGAAATCTAGTCCAAGTATACCTAGAGTAGTCATCTACTATGACTAGGGTGTAATGATTTCCTTCGTAGCTCCGTACGGCGGATGGACAAAAAAGATCCATATGGATAAATTCTAAGCATTTAGTCGTTAAGACTACATTCTTAGCTTTGTGACTAGCATGACCTTGTTTTCCAATTTTGCAAGCATCACGAAAATGTTGATCAAACTTAAGCTTATGTAGGTTTCTAACTAATTCCTTAGAAGCTAACGATTGAATGAGACGCATATTTGCGTGACCTAATCTCCTATGCCACAAAGTGGAATTATCATCAATCGTTGCTAGACAAATTTAATACTTAGGTTTATTTCCTAATTTCATCACATATAAGCCTTTCTTCCTAATACCTCTACCTATCACTTTACCATCCTTAGTGATTTCACTGATCACTGTTCAGAAAAAAGTTATTCTACACTTATTATCAATATTTGTCCTATACTTATGCAAGTTGAAACTAGATTATCAACAGTGTTCTACAATAATCTTTTATAGAGAGTCATTATAAATCATAAACTTTGCCAATGATGTTACCGCGTAGACTACTACCAAATAAATAACGTACCTCCTTGAGGCCTTGTAAGTAGGAGAAGAGCTTTCGGCTTTGCCCTCTATGTGTGGAACAATCCACTAATCTTGATCCATTCGTCGAGCTCCATTATCGACTACCAAGGACATATCTCATTTGGTGCTTGAGCTACAGAATGTCTAGTCTTGGATCTTTTCATCATCTTCTTCATCTTGCTATCGCTCCAGAACTCCAACAAATGGCTCTTTGGTTCTTGTTCTTCGGTGGCTTTGACATTCTCATAAGAGATTTTGGATCTCCGACTTAACAGCCTTCCTTTTACTTTTGCCGTTTTTGTCGTCCTCAGCTTCTTTGAATGGTCTTTTTGTAGTTCGTGGTTGTATCACGAATCATCTACCTATTCTCTTAAAGAACTTCTTGAAGTCTATAACCGCCATGGCGTACTCTTCGTCTTCACTACGGAAGTTGAACGCTCTTCATCTCCTAGATTCCTTTCCTTAGCCTTTAAGCATGAGATTTCCTTTCAACTTTGCTTTTGCTATTTTGAATCTTTCTTGAGATCATTCAGGGACTTTGCGGTTGCCAATGAGCTCATCAAGAGAATAGTGATGTTAAGTCTTTTGGATCTTCAATCTCCGTGACCTTTGCTCTTCATTTTTAGGATGTAGTAGCTCTAAGAAACTTCCGTACGTGTTTCTTACTTGCGTAACCTTCAACAAGAGCTTTAAGATAGTAATAATGTATTATCTAGAAAATCACTATAATTGATTTGTCTTCGGAATGAAGGAATTTTCTATTGTTGAACAAAGGTCGATCTTATTATCTTTGGGACTGGTGGATATTAACCTTGATGGGTGATTATCACGTTTTTTCCAATTTACTTTTGTCGTATTTACACATGAAAATTCGTTCTTATCCTTTTCTAGGCAATGCTTTGAAAGAAACCATTTTTGGCTTTTTTATTTTCGCAAGCCTTCTTTAAGATCATTAGTTTGTTTTTCCTAAATAGGGGACAAACCTCATCAAGTTTGGTTTCCGGATTTTGAATAATGGGTGAAATCTACCATTGGTAATAACATGCAAAGGATCTAGATCTTTTAATTATAACATATGGATTCGAATCTTTTTTCCTTAGATATATACTATCGCTTTCAAATAGTGGTGGTCTTTGCATAGATTTCCCTTCTTAGGATATTTGTCGGAATCTCATAGATCGATCAAAGCCTTTTAAAATACAATATATTTTAAAAATCCTGAGTGACCTTGCTCCTGATACTAATTGTAGAAACTAGAAGGGGGAGGGGGGTGAATAGTTTACAAATTAATTGACCGGTTTAAAATTCTTTGCTTATAAAATGGTTTGATTCGAGTTATATGTTAATCAATTAACAATATGAATCACAACAAAAACTATCTAATGTAATGAAACTGAATGAACAATAATTTCCCCCTTCCGAACAGAGATCAACGGAAAAAAAAAACGTCAAACATAGACTCCATAGTCCATTTATTAGTGGTTCGGCAATGAAGCTATCTCTGGTTACATTACTCCACTTGAGATTTCACTATGTCACAAGCTCCTTTAGGTGGAGAAAACCGTTCTACGTCGCTTACTTTCTCTTTCCGACATAAGCGAGATCCCGTGTCGCGACGCGCCCCACCTAATCGTAGCCTAGAACCTTTATACGATCTTGGTAACATTTTCAATTTCAGGTCTGCTTTACCGACATCTATTATGTCCTATTCTCATTTTGGTCTGTTTACTCAGTTAAATCTTTACTCCGCGCCTCTTCACTTTAAGATAAATTAGGTTTTATTCAACCAACGTGACAATAAATAATTATTAAGAGCATAATTATTAACTTTGCGTAATTTTATTTTTATTGGTCACTAAAAGGGTTAGTATTCATATAAAATACATTTGGACATACCCCGGGGAAATAACCTGACATACCTAGACTCAAACCAATACCCCACTTTGAAAACCTTAAAAATAAAAATTAAATAAATTCTTGTGTTAACCCAACTATAGCCGATATGGGCAACCAAAAACAAACTAGAAATCTTACCACACCCTAAGTTATTGCTAAGTACTTGTACAACTATCATTTTTTTAATATTAGTCTCTTAATGTTCTTAGTTAAGCTAAAGTATACATTGGATGACAAACATTTCTTGCCATTTAACTTGATACACGACTACAAGCTTATTACAACACACAAAATCACTAATAATCTTTCTAGTATCTCTTTAATGTACATGTATCATCTTATGATTATTAAGATAGGTACTTATGGTCTCTTTTAGATAAATACAATTGGTAATAACAATTTAGTTCCTTGTCCTCTTGGTAAGCCGGGCTTGATCATGCACACACAACCTAATCAATCTGTTTTCCACAATCTAAGCAAATCTTGTACATCTTAGAGGTAATTAAAACATGTACTTAGTGGTTTAACCAAAACCATGTCTAATGAACTAGAAACCACTAAGCTACTAAGACTTGGATCGGTTTTGGTCTAGTTAATGTGACTAGGAAGTGTAACTAGGTTTATGCCTATAAATACACACTCATATCTCACCATTTCACACTCTTGCAAACACAAACACTTAAACGCATGGCATCTCCTTTGCTTCGCGGTTCTCAAACCACCAACCAAACAAAACACGTCACTCATTTCAATCAAAAACAACGACAAGGGTTTCATAATGAGTGGCATAAGGGAAAATATATGAGCAGGGTTGGTTACACTAAGCCTTTGAAGCTTGGTTTGTTATTTTGGGTCAGTGTTATCATACGAGGGTAGCGTTATTTCTCACATACACTCGAAAAACAAAACACTAGGACCATTTGTAAGTCACTTTGAACCCATATAACTCGTACCTTACTTATATTATACCTATACTTATACGTGTTTACTTTGCGAAATACGTTATTCAAGTAGCATTGAGTACTCTAATAATAATGGGGATAGCTAAAGAAAATGCATGTTAATTGCAAAATAAACGTGTTATACGCAATACTATTGCGTATAACAACTTGTTTGGTGATTTAAAATACATAGAACACATGTAATGTGACCTAGTAACACGCAAAACTTCAAAAACCATTTGTTATAAGGAAACCACACGTAAGCATTTATTGTAAACCATATACGATGGCTTGGGGATACGTACACGACCTTATCAAACGTTTGCATGTAAGGTGCGATGTAAAAATAAGTTAAATACACGATATTGTTATCACTAGGGCCTTTCAAATACTTATGTAAGTTGCTAGGGAAATGTTGAGCCTTGTAAACCAAACATGTACACGGCTTGGGCCCAACCGACCCAACGAGCCTAAGAATGGAACGCCATGGCTAAATAATAAGCTCATTAGAGCTTATTGATGAAACTAGAAAACCGAGTGAATTTGTATACCATACATGCTCAAGTGCAACTTCTATTGGACCTTTTCTAGCCCAATAGCCGCGTTCGAAGCCTAACGAGCCCAATAAGCCCACTCGATGAGCCACTACTTTTTTATAAGCTTTTCAAGCTTATTAAGAATCGCACAAACTCATTTTTACCAATATAGACCCTTACACCTTTTTAAAAACCAAACAAATCCTAAACGGGCTCGTTATCCCATTACCGTAACTACTAAAGCCCATAAGCCACAAATAAGCTTTGACAGCTTATTTGTGAGCTTAAACAGCTTATAAGGATTATGATCAGCCTAGATAAGCTATTGGACCATAAAAATTGAAGCCTAAACCTTACTTTAAAACTCTTGTTGGGCTCATAACGAGTCAATAAGCCCATTTTCTGCTTAATGCTAAAGGGAAATAAGCCCCATGTATGTGAACAGTTATAGCTCTCATAATAGCCTTATAGGTATGGAAATAAAATAAGTTGAAGTCAGAGGTAACCCTAATGGCACTTTTTTTTAACTTTCCGGTTTTAAGGTTGTTGGGTACGATCCATAAAGCTAATAAGCTCATCGAGCTTATTATATAAGCCAAAATGATAAGAATATTGAATAAGCTTAACAATGTACTTTTGTACCCTTGAAAACTAAATTGGACCATTAATAAGCTTAATGGGCCTTAACGGACCCAATAAGCCCATTAAGCATAAATAAGCTTATCCGAGCTTATTTATAAGGAGTTTAAGCTTCTATGACTTATTTAAAAGTAATAAAACCAATTGCTACTTGTTAGAACTCAAACAGGCTTAAAATGCGATTTTTACAAGTTAAGGGACTAAATATGTCAATTTTGAAACTTAAGGGTGTGAAACTATTAACTCACTGTTTTGATAACTTAAGGGACTGTTTTTGTCATTCTGAAACTTTAGGGACTATTAGAAGCATATAATGACTTTAAAGCGGTAAACCTTGTAAAGTTGGAGGACTAATTACGTACAAGTGAAAACTTAAGGGGTCTAAAGTGTAAATGTTACATTTTCATAAACTAGAGGGGCTGTTTTGTAATTATAGAAAACCTAAGGGTATTTTATAAACAAAAGTGACTTCATAAACATTTAACATATCGAACGCAAATTTATTCGGCGTAAATACATGTTAACTAACCGATTTTATAAATATACGAATATTATTAATAAACTTTTTACGTATATCTAGAACGTGTGATATCGTATACCTTCCCAAAGAAGCAATCAAGTAATATAAAAATACTTAAACATGTACAACCACCTCACAAATGATAAACGTATATATAAATAGTAATTATTGTAGGTTTATACTTTGAGTCTTTAGCCTAAATTTGGAGATAGACTGGGCCGTATTTACTTAGGTATTGACGGTGATTTCGTACTCGGAGTATAATTTCATTTTCAGAGGTTATTTACTACGTTAGTTAGTTTATAGCCCATGTTTTACAATTATTTAAATTAATTTACATCCTTGGGGTGAGAACATGCTTTGTTTTACAAATTGGACGCAAGTGTACATTTTATACTATGATTACGTGTTTGCCTAAGTAGCGATAACCCACTGGGCCCTTTATCATGAACTGTCAATTACTGGATTGTGAGCGTGAATGTTATAAATAGATCTATTTGGGATTGACCATCCCCGTTCGGGTGATTAGCTATCACCGGGAACGAACGTATACCATGTCGGATTTGGGGGATGTTATGGGTTAAGGGGGGGGGGGGGGGTTGAACATCATTCACGGGAAAATATTGGCAAAATTATTTGCATTCATACATGTCGAGCTTCAGGTCACTTGTCAATGAAGTTAGGAAAAAACAAAAAGGTTAATCACCTTTTATTGTTGTTAGCATCTGTTGCTTTTTCATACACTTGGAAATCTTCCGGTCCTACAATTGATTTACTTAAACACCTATGACATTTTCACCAACTTTTGGTTGACGTTTTAAGCGATGTTTTCTCAAGGGCAATAAGGCACGAGTGCAGTGATACATTGGAAGTCAATAATTGAAGAGTCATATCAAAGATTTGGGGTCTTATTACATTTTGGGGACAATTGTTATAAACCGAAATCTATATTTATTACTGTTGAACATATTTGAAGCCATGAGCTTATGTAACAAAACAAGTATTTTGGTTCATCATTGTATCTTTTTCAAACGTCTCGTTTTAGTGGTTGTTCTCATTTCTTTTGTATTAGTATCTCTGAAATAAACACCCTCGGATATACATTATATTCCGCTGCTACCAAGATTTAGGGGTGTTACATCTAAGACTTCACTAAGTCTTTACACACTCACAAGATATATATACCATTGGATTGATACACAATCTAAATCACACCAATACACAATTTACACCACTTGGATTACACATAATCTAATTTACACAACAACACTAAATGTATGTAATGAAGATTTGTGATCTTAAGGAAGAAGAGAGATCACTTGATAACAGTTCGTATATAGAAGAATACAATTGTTCTTCTCTTACACTTGATTAGAAGAAGAAGTAGAAGAAGAAGAAGGGAGGAAGAAAGAATTAATCACTTGAAACAAGATCAAGGTATGTTAGTGATCAGCTTATGTGTTTTTAGAAAGATGGTAGAAGAGAGAAAAATGATATGAGAAAATTACGCTGGCAAAAGAGGTAGTTCTGTTTTTCAGATGGGGTGGCCCTATATTTATAGGGGACAAAAAAATGACCGTTGCTGGTGGCGGTCCCGGCGGTCCCTTATATATAAGGGGGCCGCCAGGCCTAAAAGGGGGCCGCACTAGACTTGCTACCTTTTTTTCCTTTTGTGGTGGAAGGTTGTATCTGTTATTAGAACATTATTTTAGGGGAAATTTGAATTTTAAATTTTTGTTTTAATAAAAATTTTCTTTGATGAAATAATATTTTGTTTTTTATATTTTTTAAAAAATCAACATTTTGTTAGAAAATGTATGGTTTAAGGAAATATTTTATTGATCACTCAATCATGTTTAATGATTTGTTTTTCCATACCTCTAAGTGGGTATCTTAGAATATTGAATTTTATGTTATTAATTTATAAACGTTTATTTTATCGTAAACGTTTTCACATTTTGTTATTATCAAAACATTGAGAGGTCGAAAAATATAAATAACGTTTTTAGACATTATTTGTATTCACAACCCTCTCTGAAAGAGTTCCTGTGCTTTTTAAGTATATTAAGTGATAGAGGAGGAAACATGATTAGTTCCTAAACTAGGAATTAGGGTTGAAAAACTTCTTAGTACCACTCATTAATCCCAGTTCATTGGTAATCTTAATAACAGGACTAACATGGTCTAAACCACCCACAATACTACCAAAACCCAGGGTTACATGATAGTCAAAAGGATATCCAATGAAACCATGATTTAACAGGAAACAAACATTATAATGATAGTAAATTCATAACTAGGCTAGCACTTGAAGTGCTTAGCTACTCATGGCAACAACAAAGCAAGAATTAATAAAGGTAATCATAGATTGAAAACTCATAATTCTTACAGATGTGGTTTATGAACGATTAAATAACTAAATAAATAAAGTAGATTACCTTGGACTTCTGGTAAGATTCTTTGAGCTTTCGAGGCCTTGATCATCCCTTGGATCTATGGTGTAATGGATGATGCTAAAGTGGCTGAATGAGGCCTCTATTTATAGATTACGAATTTGTTATGGTGTAACCTTGTAGAATGTTACGCCGTAAAGTGCTGACGAGGATTTCCATGTTGTAGGCATAAAATATGTTACGGCGTAACTAATTAGCCATGTTACGCCGTAACGCGGATTAGGATGACTCATCCTACAATAATAATGATGTTACAGCGTAAACCTTCCGTGTGGTTATGCCGTAATCTTGGTAGGTGACGTGTCTTGCCTTGAATATGTTACGGCGTAACACTATCGTAGGTGTTACGCCATAAACCTTCGTAAGAATCTTTTCTTCATTTTTACGTCCTTTTCTTGTGTTTCTTGTCACATACTTGCATTTTACCTAAAAACAAGGAAATAACCATAAAACTATCGAATTCAAGTATTTATAAGACAATTGCAAGTATTTTTATGGGAGAATTGATGCTAAAAAGTATAAAATATTTGATGTTATTAGCATTAAACTTTCATAGTTTGAAATAAATACTGGTTTTATAAATGGGTTACCAAAGAAGTGGCTAAGTTTCTACCAAAGTCTCAGAAACACAAATCGTGTGAAAGATTCTGAGCTTGCTTTTATTTGGTAAACTTAAATATGAAAGAAACTAATAGACAAGTATTTTAGAGACTGGATAAAGATACAATTCTCTTGTCTTTAAAAACACCTTGTTCAATGCGTTTCTATCTCTACCTTTATTGTCCAGGACTTTCAAGATAGTCCAGATGATGAAGAGGATACAGAAAGCTGTCTTGGAGTACCTGAATGACCTAGAAAAAGAATATCAAGAAAGAGCTCTTTTAGCCAAGTCTAAAAGATTCTTCAAGAAGGGTACTCAAAGGTTCAGCAGTGAAAAAGCCACTGACCAAACTGAATGCCACAAATGTGGTAAGAAAGGTTATTTTGCAAGAGACTGCTGGTCAAAAGTTTCAGTTCCCTTATATCAATCACCCTTTTAACCAAAACCTCTCAGTTCCTCTTAGCACAAACCAGAACTAAGGCCTACCAAGGAATTTGAAGCTAAATACAACAAAGTCAAGGCTAAACTGGCTCTCCTAAGTTCAAGTACTTCAGCTTCTAAAGCTACAACTATTAAGAACAAAGGTCTCATCGCTGAAGCCTATGAATGGGATGAAGAAGAAGTGTCATCAGATGATAATAAGATGGTGGAGGTAAAGTACTCATGGCACTAGCTGAAGAAAATGATGATGTCAGCAAAGAAGGCGCCAAAAATAGTAAATGGGTGAAGATCTCCATGAGAAAGGTACACACTCTTCTTGAAATGGAAGATAATGATGATAGAAAAACATATCTAGATTATTTGTATATCGATCTAAATTATGTTGAAGAACAAAGAAATAATCTTTTGTCAAAACATAGAGATCTTGTTCATGAACTGAATGCATGCAAAGAATAGCTTTTAGTATTAAAACAAGCAAAACTTGATTTTTTACCATGCAGCGGGGCAATTTGTAAACTCTGAGTATTCTCAATGAGAATAAAAACTTAAGAACAGAACTGAAAGAGCTAACAGCAATCATTGAAACATGGCTTAACAGTCTAACAAAGGGAAAATCAGTATACAAATAAACAAATCCAACTCTCAAAAATAGAGAATTTCTGGGGTTGATCTCAACTCAACTGAAGATCCTCCCAGTTTAGGCAAAAAAAGACTAGTCTTTGTAAAATTCCTCAGCTAATGACACAAATGTGAATATCTAGTGTTGATAGCTATCCCTGGTTGTTTAAAGCTGAAGGTTTTATTATGCCAAATCATGATACTGGTAGGATACTTCTGCTGGAGTCACAAAGAAACACAAATGGATCCTTTAGTTTGCTGGTCAATGGATCTTCAACGTACTGAGTATGATTCTGCAGATGAATATTTTGTCTGTAGCACCCTTCTTTCCCTCACCATCTGGAAAGAAGCTGGATGGTGCTGAACCTATTTCTGGACCAAAGACTATCAAATCAATTTTGAAGTCAAAATCCACACTCAAAGCTAAAACTATAAAAGGTGTCAAAATAAATAAACCATCCCCAGCTCCTGCTAAGGGTAACAAAAGCTCTTCAGCTTCAAAAGTTAACTCAGCTCCTGCTGGTAAACTAAAGAGTGTGAAAATTAAAGATGATCCTCTTTTGGCTATTGTAATGAATGAACTAAACGACCTAAAATTACAAATTACCAAGAATCAATCATCTTACTCCAGAAGTAATCAACCATAACAGGTTCCACAAAATACACTTCAAAACAAATACAAAACACAATTAAAAAAGAGTTGTGATCTATATGGCTTAAATAATCATCTCTCTAACAATTGTTATAAAGTTTTGTTTTGTAAAAGGTGTGAGAGAACTAATCACAGAACCTGTGATCATGTTGAATACATTTCGACCATGAACATGTCTCAGCATCTCAAAAGTCTAGGTAGATCTCCATCAAAATCTAAAATCCCAAGACCATTAAAACGCTTCTTTCCACCTTGCATACACTATGGATATATAGATCATTTATCTAATGAGTGCTTATACTATCCCATATGTGTACTATGTGGAAGTTATAACCATGACACAAATGGTCATAACAGGATTATCTCTCTAGAACGAGGGATCAATCCAAGAAATCCTCAACATGCCTTCAAAAGATGTGAAGCTTGTGGTAGCTCAACTCATACCACAACTGATCACTATGATATTGAATGGTTCAAAAGAGGTTAAGCACTTCAAGCCAAAAAGGCTGAAGCTCTAAAATCAACTAGAGCTGAATCATCAAATGCTAACAGATCCAAGACTCCCAATAAAAGGTGGGTTTCAAAGCAAAACTAACTATTCCAAAACTATTTGTGTATTGTGACATCAGGAAGCCCATCTGCTACCTGGATAGTGGATGCTCAATGCATATGACTGGTGTCAAAAGCTACCTACACAAATACATGGAACAACCAGGACCTAAGGTGGTGTTTAGAGATGACTCAACGTGCGTTACTGAAGGATATGGTTCAATCAAATGTAATGGTATAGTTTTCATAAAAGTAGCATTTGTGAATGGTCTTAAATATAATTTAATTAGCATCATTCAACTCTGTGATGCTAAGTATATTATTCAGTTTGATGAGAAAAGAGGAACAATCTTCAACTCTAAGGAAATTTTAATGATTGCTCCAAGAGTAAGAGAAAGTTATGTTCTTGACATGACTTCTTCTGCTCAGATCTTGCTTATTTGCCAAAGCTTGCTGAAAATTCTCAATGCTTTGGCATAAGACTTGACTCATCTAAACTTTAAACATCAACAAACTTAGGAAAACAAATCTTGGTATTGGTCTTCCATCACTTTCTCTACTCAAAGGAAAAACAATGTTCATCATGTGAAAGGGAAACATCATTAGGGCCAGCTTCAAACAAAATTACATCTTCTACAGAAATGTCTTCATCTTCTTCACATGGATTTATTTGGACTTGTAACTCCTAGGTCCATTAACAATGAAAAGTACACTATTATCATTGTTGATGAGTAGTCAAGGTACACCTGGGTATACTTTTTGAAGAAGAAAATTCAAGCACCTGAAACTATCATGCCCTTCATCAAAAGAGTTAAAATCAAATGACAATCAAAGTCAACAACTCTGAATGACAATGCTACTGCAATTTCATGGATTAGCATCCTCGTTCAGCTTCTATGAGGGAAAATGGATTTCACAAAAACTTCTCCTCGCTTCCTATTACAACTTAGCAAGAAAAAGTTATCTCATTTCAGAAACTATCAGCCTCAACAGGTTCCTTACAACTCACTTCAAAACAGATACAAAAATTAATTTAAAATAAGTTATGAATTTTGTGAGGAAAATAATCATCTCTCTGAGAATAGATTTTTGGTTCTATTTTGCAAAAAATGCAAAAGAACTGATCACAGAACATGTGATCATGCTATATTTATGTCTTCCTTAAAGACTTCTTAGCATCACACTGGTCAAGGTGAATCTTCTTTAAGATCCAGGCCTTCTAGACTAGTAATATCCTTTCCTTCCTGCATACATTGTGGGTACAACGATCATCAATCTGATGACTGTGTTTACTATCCCAGATGTGAGTTATGTAGAAGCTATGATCATGATAATCACGGTCATAACAGGATTATTTTTCTAAGAAGAGGAATCAAACCTAGAAACCTTCAACATGTCACAAAGAACTGTGAAACATGTGGTAGCAATGTTCATACCACATCTGATCACAATGACATTGAGTGGTTCAAGAAAAAAGAAGTTCTTCAAGCTAAGAAAGCTGATTCTTTCAAAGCAAATAAGACTGAATCATCAAGTGCTCTAAGATCAAAGACTCTCAAAAAAAGGTAGGTTTCTAAGCAAAACTGACCATCCTGATCTTATTTTGTGTAGTGTAACATCAGTGAATCTTTATCACTTTTGAACAATGGTCATTCAAAACATATATTAATAATTACCTGTATAAATATCAAATGTACCAGGACCTAAAGAAATGTATGGAAATAACTTCTCATACACTACTGAAGGTTATGATTATAGTATAGTTTTCAAAATGGGTGGGAAAGTGAATGTTCCACAACATGGACACTGAAATGCTTTTGACAACTGAGAATTCTTCATAAAACCTTATGAAAAAATCAAATGTTAGTAAAGCAGAAATCTCATCTGACCAAATGGTCAAGATAATCAAATTGATCACAATGATCAAAATGATCATCTGTTTCAAACTAATGAGCTCATAAATGATGATCAGTTTGAACAAAAAAAACACACCAATGAAAAACAATTCATTGATAACCTCTCAAAACTAAAGATGTTCAGATGTCTGAACTCTTATCCTCTTCAAATAAAAGATACTTCAGCACATGTTACAATTCCAATTCTTTTTAATAAAGGATGAATCTGGCATTGTAATCATAAGGTAATAATGCTTGATTTAATCATCAATTGCATGAGGGCATAAATCATGGTAAAATCCTGCTCCAGTTGCAAGACTTGAAGCAATCAGGAGCTTTCTTGTCATTTCTACAAACATGAAATTCATATTTTATCAAATGGATGTCAAAAGTACATTCCTCAATGGTAAACTAAAAAAAGAAGGTTATGTCAAACAACCCCCAGGTTTTGATATGTAGTGAATTTCCCAACCATGTCTGCAAATTAGACAAAGCCCTTTACAAACTTAAACAAGCTCTAAGAGCATGGTATGAAACTCTCTCAACCTTTCTCATCGAACATAAGTTTGTAAAAGGTAAGATAGACAACACTTTGTTTGTCTACAAAACTCAAACAGATGTGATTCTGGTTCAAATCTACATTAATAACATCATCTTTGGGTCTACTAGCACAAAATTATGCAAACAGTTTGCTAGATTGATAACTTAAAGATATGAAATAAGCATGATGGGTGTCCTCACCTATTTCCTTGAATTTCAGATTATAGAATTTGAAAGAGGTATTTCAATCAACCTAGAAAAATATGTCAAGAATCTGCTAAAACAGTATGACATAAATGGCTCATCAGTGAAACTCCAATGGTACCCCCTAACAAGTTAGGACCTGATCTCAATGGCAAAGCTATAAATGAGACTCAGTATAGAGGTATGATTGGATCACTAATGTACCTAACTGCAAGCAGATCTGACATTCAATTCTCAACTTGTCTCTATGTAAAATATCAAGCAAATCTTAAGGAATCCTACCTTATTGCTGTCAAGGGAATTTTCAGGTACCTAAAAGGTACTTCTAGTCATGGTCTGTGATATCCAAAGTGTTCAGATTTCGACCTCAAAGGATACTCGGACTCTAACTATGCTGGATGCAACATGGACAGGAAAACCACCTCAGGTACTTGTCAGTTGCTAGAAGGCAAACTTGTGTGATGGAGTGCTAAAAAGTAGCAATCTGTAGCTATGTCCTCAGTTAAAGCTGAATATGTAGCTCCTGCTAGATGTTGTGCCAACATATTATGGATGAAGAGTTAACTCACTGACTATGATATCATTTATAAGAAGGTACCCATATTTTCTGATAAGTGCTATTACCATTTCAAACAATCCAGTTCTGCACTCAAGAATAAATCATATTGATATCATATATCATTTTATCAAAGATCATATTCTAAAAGGGAACATTGAATTACATTTCATTCCCACTCAATATTGATTGCTGAACTAGTTATGCTTAACATTGATTCAAAACCTGAAGCTTCAGTACTGACTGAAGAAAACTAAAGCTTTAGCGCTTTCATCCAAAACTGAACAAACTTTCATATGTTAAATGTCAGTTTAGTTTTTCATATAACCTTTAGCTTTCTTAAGTGAAGTAACTGAGCAATCACATATGTCTTATTCATGGATTTGCATGAGCATGTGTGGTTTTGTCGCCTTCGCTGGAGCACATATATTAGTCAAGTCAAGAACTGAACAAAACTGATTTATTTTCTTCGGTTTAGTTTATAAAATCATTTTATCTAATTCTTTAGCTATCTCTTGAGTGAAGTAACCAAGCAATCACTTGTCTCATTCATGGATTTGCATGAGTAGTTGTGTTTTTGTCGCCTTCGCTAGAAGATTGATGATGATGATGATGATTACAATAATAAGTTTAGCATAATATGACATCAAACCTGAACCTAGTTCAGTCTTTACATCAATCAGAAGGTCAGTTTCAAAAACAAAAATGATTTTCAAAATAAAATAATTTCATTAAGTGATTTCTTACAAAAGAAGTTAACTAATTTAAAAAGTTTATTAAAAGATGAATTTCAAACATTCGAATGACCTCACCTTTTTCTCACCTACTTTTGATAGTGCACAGATGGCTGTATACTGTCCTAAGCATCAGAAGCATGTTGAAATGACTTTCATTAAATACAAAGTTTCATACACATGTTAAAAACAAACCCTAAAACTTCTCATAAAATTCATAACTTCCACTTGGCAGTTATCAATTCCTTAAAAAAAAGGTGAAAAGTTACAAATCATATAAACCCTCTCCACCATTCACAAATCACATCTCAAAACAAAAACAAACAAATCATCTCACCAAGAACAAAAAAAACCTAAAAACAAATCAAATCATCAAAACCCTATTCACATCAAATGGCAAACCAAGAACAAAATCCTCCACAACAAGAACAACCCTTTGAGGCTGCTAAACAAGTAGGTTTCAATCTTAAAGATATCATCCTCAACACAAACAATAAGGTTGCTCTTCTATACCAAGAACACAATAACAAGGATTATTTCAAATGCGTTTCTGATTTCATTTCCAAGTGTTGGCTTAGAAATCCATCTAACAAATCTTTAAACATGTATAAGGAATACCTAGCTGAGTTTTGGTACTCAGCTAAAGCTCTTGAAAACTCTAAGGTTTCCTTATCAATCCCCACTGGTGGTATTTATGGAGAAGTAGACCTTTAGAAATACTAGTGGTGCATATTACCTCTCTCACTTTAGCAAATATGTTGCACCGCTATCTATTGACATAGTTAGGCCATGGTTTGAAACAATTAGGTATGGGGAAACTATTCCTACCAAAGGGACTCTAAAAAAGAGTCTTCTTCCTCTTAGGTAGAGGTTATTAATGGCATAGACTATTCAGTGTTTAGGAGGTAAAACTAGAGGTTTTGACTAAATTACCAACAAAGATGCCATTATACTATATAGTCTAGCAAACGGGATCAACATTGACTATGCAAGCATCTTTTAGGAAGCCATCATCATCAAACTAAACAAGAAACATAGGGAAAAAGTTGTACCTTACACTAGATTTCTATCTCTATTAATGATGCACAAGATAAAGGAAGGCTATATAGATGATGAAGTAACACCCTATCCCACTCAAGTCTTTAATGTCAACAATTAGGCACTAAAGCCCAACCAACCTAAAGAACCTCCATTCATAGACCACGTGTTGGCTATCTGCACCGTAGCTACGCCAGTGGTATTTAAAGCTCCCAAGCCCTCTTCCAATGCTGAGAGGGTTTCCCAAGGCATAAAGCCTGAAGCTTAACCTGGATACAAGAAGTATTTAACTTCTTCAAAACAACCCTCTGTGTCCAGCACAGA
>BQNB010048338.1:12482-42618 GCA_026074375.1 Tanacetum coccineum | reverse complement strand
GTTTAGAGAGGGAAATAAAAAAAATTAATCTACAAATACGATTAAACATACCCATCTCTTAAGGGGATGTTTGGTAGGAGAGAATAGCGGAGAATGGAATTGTGCTCAAGAATGGAATCGGCCAAGAAGAGAATAGTCTCAAGAATGAAAATTGTTTCTAATGTTTGGTACAAGGAAAGTATCAAACATGAGAAGTCTTGAAAAATCAATTATTTTGTTTGGTTGTGTCACTCAAGTTAATGGTAATAAAATTTCTATGCCAGTTTAGTCCTTTCAAACAATCAAATAATTACATCAGTGGCATTATGACACATGTTACGCCATGAATAATAAGTAGATGTCATATGCACAAAGATTGATCATTGATCCAATTCTAACGCCCATTTTTCTTTAAAATTTAGTGTCTAATATTTGTTTATTGAACATATGCCTAATTTTCTTTTACAAACGGTTTATTTTTCAATTAAGTTTAAATAATATACATGGGATGCATCATATGTAGAATACAAACCAATGAATCACATCTGCAAATATCGTGATTAGTTATACATGTAGATACGAAGACATTAATGGTAATTTACAAACAACGAAGGTAATTTACAAACCCCCAAACTGCAAAATATCGTGATGGAGAAGAGAAGAGGGTATGGTTTCATAAAAGTTTTAATTTTTGATGGCATGTGCCTTGCACACGTGCTAATTAATTTATGACGGGAGTTGTAGACTTGAGAAACTTTTTTCATTCTCCACGAGAACAAACTCAGAATGGGTTCCTTTTATTTTGTTAATTCCCCACCTTTCTTTACTTTTTATGGAGAATGAAAACGCTAGAATGAGAATCACTTTTTGATTCTCCATATCTATTATCGCTGCAAACAAACAACGGAAAACTGCTCGTTGAAAAGTTCTATACATCTGCCCTTTCTCAACGCATTTCTTTAGACAAAGACTCTGTTTTTTCCTCTTTTCGGATGGTAAATATTTTTCAGAACATGGAGTGTGAATCAAACCCTAATCAAAAGATAAAGAAGTATCGTTAATTTCTTCTTAACAATCAAAATATGGTCGAAAGAAAAAATCTCTATTTGATAGGGCTTCTTCCTATACCTATGAATTCCATTGGACCCAGAAATGATACATTGGAAGAATCCGTTGGGTCTTCTAATATCAATAGGTTGATTGTTTCGCTTCTGTATCTTCCAAAAGGAAAAAAGATCTATGAGAGTTCTTTCCTGAATCCGAAAGAGAGTACTTGGGTTCTCCCAATAACTAAAAAGTGTAGCATGCCTGAATCTAACTGGGGTTCGCGGTGGTGGAGGGACTGGATCGGAAAAAAGAGCAATTCTAGTTGTAAGATATCTAATGAAACCGTCGCTGGAATTGAGATATTATTCAAAGAGAAAGATCTCAAATATCTGGAGTTTTTCTTTGTATATTATAGGGATGATTCCACAAGATCTAGTTTCGTTCAAGTAAGGGATTCTAGCCAATTGAAAGGATCTTCTGATCAATCCAGAGATCATTTTGATTCCATTAGTAATGAGGATTCGGAATATCACACATTGATCAATCAAAGAGAGATTCAACAACTAAAAGAAAGATCGATTCTTTGGGATCCTTCCTTTCTTCAAACGGAAGGAACAGAGATAGAATCAAACCGATTCCCGAAATGCCTTTCTGGATATTCCTCAATGTCCCGGCTATTCACGGAACGCGAAAAGCAGATGATTAATCATCTGCTTCCGGAAGAAATCGAAGAATTTCTTGGGAATCCTACAAGATCCGTTCGTTCTTTTTTCTCTGACAGATGGTCAGAACTTCATCTGGGTTCGAATCCTACTGAGAGGTCCACTAGAGATCAGAAATTGTTGAAGAAACAACAAGATCTTTCTTTTCTCAGGCGATCGGAAAATAAAGAAATGGTTAATCTATTCAAGATAATTACGTATTTACAAAATACCGTCTCAATTCATCCTATTTCATCAGATTCGGGATGAGAAGGTTCACTAATAGACCTAGGGAGAAGTAATTTGACTCATTCACATCCAGATCATGAATGTTTGGAATCCATATTATGCAAAGAGACATTGCTTTTGCTAATTCGAATTGAAGGGTGATATAAAGTTGGTCTTCATCTTCAGGCATCATATCCATAGAAGTTTCCAACAAAAATGGTCGGGTCTAAGAAAAGAAGTTTTGTTGTCACTTGGTTCAATGAGTTTCGTTGGTTAGAATATAGTATAAAAAGGCAAAGCATATTGTTTGTGTTGTTATTTGTTTATAGATCATGGTGCGGGTGATGCTTTTACGGTACATGAGTTTGATAATTGGAGTAAAAAGACAAGTTTGAAAGACCGTGTGGGTGAACTTAATAGTTTTCACAGCAAAGCACTTCAAAAATGTGAAAATCTAATGAAGAAAAATAATTTATTTCTCTTACCTTTAATAAACAAACTGAACAAGAGATGAGTGATTATCGAATTCTATTGTATCTATCGATTAAGACTTGTGGTTTATTGTTGAAGGGTGGATGTCCCTTTCGTGGTCGTGATGAAACTATAAGTTCTTTGAATAGAGGTATTTTTTTAGAATTGTATCACTTGCTTGCAAATGAAAATGAGGAAACTCGAATGGTCGTAGCATGAGCTCCATTGAACTGTACCTTGACATCTCAAAAAATTCAGAAACAAATATGTGAATGTTTTTTCCGAAGGTAGTTAATCCCATTCTTAAATATATTGGTGATAATGTATTTTCCTTATTAGTTGATGTGTCTAGTGACGTGCCTAAAAAGGAACAAATGGCAATGTTTTTCCGATGTCTAGATAGACATGGAGTTGTTTAAGAGCGATTTGTTGGGGTTGTTCAAGTGAAGAAGACTTCTTTAGCCACTCTTAAATCTGCCATTGATGGTTTCTTCACCAAACATAATTTGAGTTTGAAACAGTAACACTCCAAGTTTAAAATCCTTAGCTACTTTATCTTTTTTAAATTATTATTGAATTTTGAAACAGTTAAGAGGTCAAGGTTATGATATGGAGCAAGCAATATGTGTGGTGAGTTCAATGGTTTAAAAGCTTTAGTATTAAAAGATAATAGCTCGGCACACTATGTTCATTGATTTGCACACCAACTTTAGTGGTTCTGGCGGTTGCAAAAAACCATGTTGGTGTTATGAAATTCTTTTTTTGTAAAGGGTTTTACCCAAGTGTTATGAAATTCTTTAAAAAGTTAATATGTGTGGTCAATGTGGTTTCATCCTCATGTAAGAGAAAAGATATAGTTCGAGCTAATTACAAGAAAATAATAGAATTAGAATTTAATGAAGGTGTAACTAAACCGTTCCCGCGTCCACTGTGCGAAACACTGGGGGAAGAAGTAGCCCACAACGTCTCGAAGAGCCTACGCCTGACGAGGTCCTAAGAGAATTGTGCGACAAAAACTACCACTAACTCTTGCCACTCATTACCGAAAAAATGCAAAAAGAAAAAGAGCAGCAAAATAAGCTTAATGTGGTTAAGGCACGCCTGCTCTACGGCAACGAGACCAGAAAAAATCAAAGAAATCATGAAGAGTGGCATTACTTCGAATCCAAGACGCCAACCGCCAGAACAGAGCCAAAAAGGAGGCATGGAAATAGGCGCTCCCAAAGCCCATCACCGGTTGCCAGTGTCTTCAAAAGACTCAAACAAAACAGACCTCCTTCATCTAGGCTCAGGCCGCGGAAGGAGGGTGGTGTGTTCAATAGGTTGGGAAGAAAAGAACAAAGTGCATCTACACGTTCTGACATCCGCCATCAGGGTTCCTACAAAAAGGAAACCGAGGTGCAACCAAGGAAGCATCATCATAGGGGCACGTCGTCCCGGGAAACTGGCGGACATTCGAAGATTGAAGACAGTGAGGGATGTTACTGGAAGTCCAAATCAAGAAGACACGGGTCAAACACCTACGAAGATGATCTCTCTCAGCCTTGGACGTGTGAGGAAAGAAACCCTTTCACACCTCGTATTCGGCATTTCAATTTCCCAAGGACAAGGATGCCCAGCCACGTCAAGACATATGATGGAAGCGGGGATCCGGAAGATCATTTAAAGCTATTTCAGGCCGCGGCAAAGACAGAGAGGTGGGCAATGCCAACATGGTGTCACATGTTCAACTCAACGCTTACCGAAAACGCTAGAGTCTGGTTCGACAAACTCCCAAGGGAATCCATTAACAGCTATGAAGATTTGAGAACATCATTCAGGGAAAATTATCTCCAACAAACAAAACACATCAAGGATCCGGTGGAGATACATCATATCAAGCAAAGAGATGGAGAATCCACAGAGGACTTTATGGAAAGATACAAAGCAGAAATCCTGGATGTGGAAGGAGCGCCGGAATGCATGAAGATCTCCGGATTCATGCACGGTATAACCCACCCCGAGCTGATCAAGCGTTTATACGAGAAAATTCCGAGGTCAATGGACGAAATGTACAGGGTGACTACGTCTTTTCTGCAAGGGGAAGTTGCCGCATTCAGTCATAGTCGGAAAAAAGCACCCGCGCCGTGGAAACAGCCAGAAGGAGGAAACAAGCCAAATTTTAAGAAGGGTTTTAAAAATAAGCAAAGATCGGATCGGAAGCCAGATAGGTTTTCACTCCTTACGAAAACCCCAAAAGAAATTTTTGCTTTAGAAAAAGGAAAATTCAAGGCTCCACCACCAATGGTAACTCCTGCGGAAAAAAGGGATCCGAACAAATACTGTGAATTCCACGCGGATACGGGGCATAGCACGGACGAATGCATGCAGCTGAGGAAGCAGATAGACGAGATGATCAAGTCAGGCAAATTGTCGCAATTCATCAAAGAATTAAAGCAGAGCGACAAGCCAAAGGCACAAAAGAAGGGGGAAACAACCGGAAAAGATAAGCCCTTAGCCATCTTAATGATTCAACCATGGGAGAGGGTAGCCAAACAAAGGGTCACCCAGAGTTTCTCTCCGGAGACAATAATCTCTTTTTCGTCTTTAGGAGAAGAAGACGGAATGGAAGGACCAATGATCATCGAAGCTGAAATAGGAGGGCACTTCGTACATCGGATGTACGTGGACGGAGGAGCGTCCTCAGAAGTTCTATATGAACATTGCTTCATTAGGCCCCGGCCAGAAATAAGAAGCCAGATGATCCCAGCTACCACATCACTCATAGGATTCAGTGGAGAAACCATTTGGCCGATAGGCCAGATATCCCTACTAGTAAAGATAGGTGACGAAGAGCATTCCACTTCCGCATGGATGAACTTCATGGTTATCAGGTCACCATCTCAACACAATGGAATAATAGGAAGAATGGGTATAAGAAAGATCTGTGTCGTACCATCCACGACACACAGAATGTTAAAATTCCCGGTAAAAGGAGGAACAGTAACGATACGAAGCAGCAGAGTCATCCCAATGGAATGTGCAATGATCTCCGGACCTAGGCCACAACACCCCGTGAACAGTCAGATGTTGGAGGAGATGATAAAAGTGGCCATTCATCCTGAATACCCTGAGCAAACAATAGCCATAGGATCTACCCTAACAGAAAAAGGACGCAAAGAACTATGTGCTTTGCTCAGACAAAACCTGGATGTTTTTTCTTGGAAGCCAGCAGATATGACAAGCGTCCCGCGGCACATGGCGGAGCACCGCCTAAATTTCCGAGAGGGATGCCCACCTGTTAGACAAAAGAAAAGGGGGCAAGCGCTGGAAAGAAATAAAGCGATCCAGGAAGAAGTGGAAAAATTGGTAGATGCCGGAATCTTGAAAGAAGTCCACTATCATAGTTGGCTATCCAACCCGGTCATGGTCAAGAAACACGATGGGAGTTGGTGAATGTGTGTGGATTTCAAAGATCTAAACAAAGCATGCCCTCAGGATGGTTATCCCTTGCCGGAGATTGATTGGAAAGTAGAGTCTCTCTACGGATACCCTTTTAAGTGCTTCCTGGACGCATACAAAGGGTACCACCAAATCAAAATGGCAGAGGAAGATGAAGAAAAAACAACATTTATTACGAGCCAATGGATATTCTGTTACACAAAGATGTCGTTCGGCCTAAAGAATGCTGGGGCAACCTATCAACGCTTAGTAGACAGGGAATTCCAAAAGCAGATCGGACGTAACCTAGAACTATATGTCGACGACTTGGTCATAAAAAGCCATACGAAAGAAGAAATTATTCGAGACATAGCAGAAACATTCAAAACTCTTCGGCAAATAAATATGAAGCTAAATCCAAAAAAGTAAACCTTCGGAATGCAGGAGGGGATGTTTTTGGGCTACAAAGTAAACGTTGAAGGACTGAAAGTATGCCCAGATAAAGCAGACGCGGTCCTTAGCCTACTGTCTCTGGGGTGCCTTAAGGACGTACAAAAGCTGAACGGGAAACTCGCAAGTTTAAACAGATTTCTGTCAAAATCAGCTGAAAAATCACTGCCGTTCTTCAAAACACTAAAGAAGTGCACAAAGAAGAGAGATTTCCAATGGACTCAAGAAGCCGAAGTAGCCTTCAAACAGATGAAGAAACTCATAGCGGAACTCCCGATGCTGACTGCACCAGTGTACTTTGTGAGCCGTGCCCTACGAGGGCCGGAGATCAACTACACCCCATGGAAAAATTGGTATTAGCCTTGATCAGCGCAAGCAAACGGCTGAAAGGGTACTTCCAGGCACATACAATTGTTGTAATTACGGATTAGCCGATAAAGCAATTATTGTCAAAATTAGAAATCAGTGGGAGGATGCTAAAGTAGAAATTTGAGCAAGAAGGATATGACATCCAATACAGGCCAAGGACATCGATCAAAGGGCAAATATTGGCAGATTTTATCATAGAGCGACCGGATGAAGAATCCCCGGATGAACTCATGGCAGAGCTAGAAGAATTACCAGAACCATAGACTTTGTTTACAGATGGGTCATCATGTATAGATGGTTCCGGAGCCGGGCTGATATTGACAAATTCGGAAGGAGTTGAATTCACGTACGCCATGAGGTTTAGGTTTGAGGCTACCAACAATGAAGCTGAGTATGAAGCATTAATAGCCGGTCTCCGGATCGCAGAACAAATGGGCGTAAAAAACCTTCAAGCAAATGTAGACTCTCGCCTTGTAGCAAACCAGGTCAATGGCTCTTACGTAGCAAAGGAGTCAGGTATGGTTCAGTACTTGGAAAAAGTAAAAACGCTCGCAAGTAACTTCAAGGAATTCTCCATCAAACAAGTACCGCGGAGCGAGAACAAGAAGGCGGATGCCCTAAGCAAGATTGCATCTACAAGCTTCGCACACCTCAGTAAGCAAGTACTTGTGGAGGAATTAAAGGAAAAGTCTATACATGAGAAGGAGGTCCTCGCTATAGTGGAGGAGGAAGGGCAAACATGGATGACACCCATATGCGAATACCTTACAAAGGAAATCCTTCCGGAAGACAAAAAGAAAGCAAGGGTGGTACGTCGCAAGGCATCCCGGTACACCATGATCAATGGAACTTTATACAAGAAATCTTTCTTGGGACCGTGGCTCCGGTGCGTCGGACCACTTCAAGCAAACTACGTCCTTAGAGAAATACACGAAGGATCCTGTAGCATGCACTCCGGTCCTAGATCCGTGGTCGCCAAGGCCATCCGGACAGGATATTACTGGCCAACAATGCACATGGATGCGCGGAAACTAATAAGGGAATGCAATGACTGCCAAGTCCATTTTCCCATTCTGAGAAATCCACAACAAAACTTAACCCCCATTACGTCTTAGTGGCCATTCCATAAATGGGGGATCGACATAGCTGGACCCTTCCCAAAGGGACCAGGCAAAGTTAAGTTCTTGATCGTAGCTATTGACTACTTCACCAAATGGATTGAAGCAAATCCTGTTGCGACTATCACGGGCAATCAAGTGAAGAAGTTCGTATGGGACAACATTTTTTGCAGATTTGGTCTACCAGGGGAAATAATATCAGAAAATGGAAAGCAGTTCCGTGATAACCCATTCAAAGACAGGTGCGAAAAACTATGTATCCGCCAATGTTTTGCCTCCGTGAAGCACCAACAAGCAAATGACTTGGTCGAAAGAGCAAACAGGAGTCTGGGAGAAGGAATCAAAGCTCGATTAGATGAAAGAAGCAAGGATTGGATAGGAGAACTCTCACACGTCCTATGGGCACACCGCACCATGATAAAATCAAGCAATGGGGAGACACCGTTTTCACTTACATACGGCACGGAAGCTATAACACCCTGTGTTTTCAAGTCATTGACGACGTCAACAAATCCGCAAATGTAATTTTTGTAATGTACGTGTTCACTTTAAATCATAAGCGATAGGTTAAATCGCGTACGCCAAAAATTTGCGTTCAATGTAAACGGGCACCAAACAATTAAATGTTTACATCAATCAAGGGTTATATAATTATTTTGAGAATCCGGGGGACATGGTCTACCATAGCAATGATGCAAGCCACGCCAAGGACGGAGGAAAACTTGGCCCTAAATGGGAAGGACCATATGAAGTTACGGAGTCATTAGGAGAGGGAGCCTACAAGCTTAAGGATCACAAAGGAAATGAACTTCCGCGAACATGGAACATTTGTAATCACAGAAATGTATATCATAAAGTGTAAGCACCCGTCCGGCACGTATGATGCTCCAGGGCAATATTTCAATTTTCTTTATCTTGTAATGTTTTTTGAATATTAATGAAAAGTGAGGATTAGCTACCCTCACAAGTTTAAGTCTTAAAATTATTTTCGCTTTACAAAGATATGTCAATTGTTAAGACGCGCACACAAGGAGCCACACTCCGCAATTACATTATTCCCTATAATAAAGGTTGAGCAACCTCAAAATTAGCTTAGGTGTGTAAGAGGTATTGCAAACCCGGCACCAAGAGAATAACCCACAAATATTCACAAGACTATCTATTACAAACGTACAACAGTAATAATAAAAACGTAGTAACATTATATAACCTATGAAAAACATCCTCGTTATAAGACGGACACACAGCAACCCACATCAAAACATTGTCTAGACTGATAGACTAGGCACCTGCAATAAAAAGTCCAACACACGACCGCGTAAAAAGCAAATATTCATATTACATACAGGCCGCAAACAGAAATAGCAACACACGGCCACAGCATAACAAAAAAGAAAAAATCCAAGTGTTCATAATACAACTAGCCACCACAGAAGACTACATACGGTCATGGCATGAAGATAAAACTAAAAATGACAACACTCAAGCTTGGGGATGGCAACAACACTCCCCAAGGCCTCGTCCGTGTCTTCTTCAGTATAGTCCTCAACAGAAAGAGGGGCCGCAAAAGTATTGGCTTCACCCACCCAAGTCTGGGAAGACAGAGGCGCGAAAACTATCTCCATCATTAGTTGGCGAATCAAACGGCTTTTTTTGGTCGTTCTATATATATCTTGTGTTATTGATCTGAGAAGTAACACGCCTCGGACCCATATTCCGCTGCGACCCAACTTGGGGGTGTTACAGAAGCAGTCATACCAGCAGAGATACGCATGCCAACACTCCGGACTGCGGAAGTAGACCTAACGAAGAATGATGAAGCCTTAGAAATAAACTTGGACCTCATAGAAGAAAAAAGAGAACAAGCATCAATTCAAGAAGCAAAAAGTAAAGCTAAGATTGAAAAGTACTACAACTCTAAAGTCCGAAGCACAAGCTTCAGGCCGGGGGACATGGTCTACCGTAGCAATGATGCAAGCCACGCCAAAGACGGAGGAAAACTTGGCCCTAAATGGGAAGGACCATATGAAGTTACGGAGTCATTAGGAAAGGGAGCCTACAAGCTTAAGGATCATAAAGGAAATGAACTTCCGCGAACATGAAACATTTGTAATCTCAAGAAATGTTATATACATGAAGTGTAAGCACCCGCCCGACACGTCTGATGCTTCAGAGGGTAATATTTAGATTTTCTTTATCTTGTAATGTTTTTTAATATTAATGAAAAGTGGGGATTAGCTACCCTCACAAGTTTTAAGTTCTAAAATTATTTTCGCTTTGTAAAGATATGTCAATTGTTAAGACGCGCACGTAAGGAGCCACGCTCCGCAATTACATTATTTCGTATAATAAAGGTTGAGCAACCTCAAAATTAGATTAGGTGTGTAAAAGGTATTGCAAACCCGGCACCGGGAGAATAACCCACAAATATTCACAAGACTATCTATTATGAACGTACAACAGTAATAATAAAAAGGCAGCAACATTATATAACCTGTGGAAAACGTCCTCGTTATAAGACGGACGCACCAACATCCACCTAAAAACATGTTTAACATGATAAGCTAGAAACGGCAACAAAAAGGCCAACACACAGCCGCGGTAAAAAAGCAAACGTTCATATTACATACAGGCCGCAAACAGAAATAGCCACATACAGCCACGACATACAAAAAAGATAAAAAAGATCTAAGTGTTCAAGATACAATAGCAGACCACATGCGGTCATGGCATAGAGATAAAACTAAAGGCAACAACGCTCAAGATTGGGGACGGCAACAACACTTCCCAAGGCTTCATCTGTGTCTTCTTCAGCATAATCCTCAACAGAGAGAGGGGCCGCGGAAATACTAGCTTCACCCACCCAAGTCTGGGAAGACAGAGGCGCGGAGACTATCTCCATCATCAGTTGGCGAAGAGCCGCGGCATGCTTCTTGGCCCCCTCAGCACGAGCATGGACATTCATCAAAGCAAAAGATAGAGAGGTCTCCCCGATGGCCGTTTTATCACCAGCATGATGAATGGGAATAGAAAGCTGCTCAATGCACGGTTGTAAGGAAGCAGCTTCCGGAAGTTCAACAAGGGGTCCGTCCAGAAGAAAGAAATCAAGAACTTCATCCATCCCGGCATCCTTTTTAGATTTCAACAGATCCACCAAGGGGAAGTGTGCATCTTCAAGGGCCTTAACCACGTTAACATAATCTGCGCTGGCAACCTCCGGGTTATATGCATCAACCACGGAAAGACTCCTCCCGGCAACCCCATGCTCATGACCAGCCTCTAAACCTTCTTGCATGCCAAAATCAATGGCCCGGCCCAAAGCATGACCAAGAATGCCCTGGTACTCTGAAGATTTCAAGCACTTAAAGAGAGCAAGTTGTATCCCATGGGTTAGAAGCAACCTCCTTCCGGCAAAAGAGTCAAGTAGGTGGGATAAAATTCCCCCTCCAAACGGCCAGAGACATCCATCACGTGTGCCTCAAGCTCGGCCACATGGTTGTACAACTCCTGAGTCTGCTCTTCCTGCTGAACTTCCATTTTCTCTTTGAAATCCTGAAAACCGGCACGTAGAGAAGAAACCTACAAAATCAAGAACACTTGTATAAAAAAACAAATATTATAAAAACATGTAAATAGACACATGCGGAATAAAAGGTGCGAACATACCTCAGAGGCAAGCCTATCTCGCTTAGATGCCAACGAAGTAATCTTAGCCCCGACCTCGGCACAGGCCACCTTAGCATCATCCAGGGAAGACGCAAGATGAGTGACGCGGGAGTCAAGCAAGGAAATGTCATTATCCTTCTGAGTAATGGTGACCTTGAGAGCTGACACCTCCGCGGTCAAAGTGGACTTCTCTTCGGATAAGGAAGATACTTGATCACGGAGGCGGATAACCTCCGCGGCTTCACCCTCCTTCTCAGCCAGCTGAGACTTCAACATGAGGATCTCCGAATCTTTCTCCTCCAACAACTTACCACGTGCAACATACTTAGCATTGAGTTTTTCTTTAAGCTCTAACTTATGCTCCGCATGGGACCTCACCTCTGACCCAAGGCATATTTGTCGTGCTGCCCCTACATTAAACTCCGTATATAATTGGTCACAGTCCATGGAACGAAGAGAAGCGAAGAAGGCGGGGGGGAGCAACGCGGTCCACTAGGGTATGGCAGGAAAAGCCATCGTCTAACAACGAATCATTGGTAATGTTCCACCTAGAGACATACCAACGCTTCGCCTCGGAAGGGTCAAAGGTAGCAAGCTCATAGAAAGAATCATCAGCCCCTTCCGACTCCTCAAGTTGGGAAGGACCAGCCAGATTCGGATTAACATCCGCGACGAGCTTGGCCTTGGTGGAGGTTGTGGTGGCAGCGGCAATATCTACCGGAGCACTCAAAGTGCTAAAGCTGTAAGGATAAACAAAAAATCAACAACTAGGAAAAGGTGCGGAAATTCAGAAAGTACTTAAGGATGCGTATACATACTTCCCCACAGTAGTACGGATCTGGAGACTCGCTTGGGCAGATAAATCCACAAAACTTTTACTTTCTTGAGGAGGGGCAACAGAGGGAGTAGCAGACTGTTCCCAGGCCAACAAATGAGAGCCTGCCGGCATAATCTGCTCCAAACCGGCAAGAGTTTTACCACCGATACCGGAAGCGAGGGAAGGGTGGTCCGCCCTCAACTTCTTAGCAGGAAGAGCCTTGCCTTGCTTCACCAATCTTTTCCTCTTAGTCTTTTTGGGCTGCTTCGTAGCAACCTCCTCCTCACCCTGTCTCACCACAGTCATATCCTCGCCCGGGTCTGCCAACTCCAGATACGCGTCTTCAGCAGCAGCATCTTCCAGCCCTTCCCCAGCTGGAGCAGGGACCTCTGCATCCGCAGCAGAGCTACTACCCCCGGAGGCACGAATCTTCGAGGGCATGAAGCAATGTTGGGTACTTTCCAGCAACTTCACCTGCTCGTCCCCTTTCTGAACCTCCACCGCCCGGACCTTCCGAGGGTCAGCAGTCTTGATAAAATCCAACAAGCCCATATTTGTAAAATAAACATCAAATGATCAGGTTTATAATATAAAAGCACCACTACTAAAAGGAAATAACACCCACCCGTTCCGTCAGGACGCTCAAAAGCCGGATAAGAATTTTTGTCAAAAGGATAGTACGGGCTCAAACCCACAAGGCATAAGAAGCATTCCGGATACCGGCAGAAAGGAGCCTTATGACTTTCAAGAAGTTTAACGGTTTGCTCTTGACAAGCAGTAAGATGGGGAGCCGAATCCTTTTCTAGGACACCTCCCGTATATAAAAGGACGAAAATAGGAAATACGCAAGAGTCAACCCAGAAAAAATGGTCCGCCCAATTTTTTATGGAGTCCGGGGGTTTTGGAAAACAAGACGGAGCCGAAGTAGAACGCTTAGCAAAGGAAAACAACCCGTCACTATACGTACGGGTGTAGAAAGCGCGGAACACGGTCACTGAGGGGGAAAGGTCGAGTACACGCGTCAGAACTTCAAAATGGGACACCCGGGCCGCGCCAAAAGGCGATAATTGAGAAATATGCACACGGAAGTATTTAAGGACCGCCATAAAAAACTTTGTAAACGGAATCCTATAACCACAAACGTCAAAAATCCTAGTATATACGCCTACTTTACCGGCTGGGAACTGGGCAATAGTTTTATCACGCCCCGGAGCAGTGGGATGAACCTCAGCCGGAATATAAAAGCTTTCGCAAAAGCTATCTACCATCTCTTGGGTCATAATAGAACATTTAGCAGAAAAATTAGCCATTTGGGAGTTCGAGTGAAGGGAAATGCTGACCTGAATTTTGAAAAACCCTAAAAAGGAAGAAAACGATGTGCGGACGTATGCTAAAGATGAAAAGCTTGAAGAAATCAACAATGGTGGAAAGTAGAGTTGTGGAAAAGGAAACAGTAAAAACACAAGGGGGGTATTTATACCCTTGGTATATTTATACCTACCCACAGCCAGATGATGCCACGTGTAACCAACTTATATGATCAACGATTGAGTTTCGCCTACGGAGCAGTTAAAACAGCTGTAAATACATCACATCAGTCAGAAAATAAAAAGACGACATCGGTCCATGTCACCTAAACGTCACCAACTTGATGAGGAAGCTTTGCGAAGAAGACATGTGATCACAAAAAGCGGCAAACCATACTAATGAAACCGGAGTCTAGCATTGATCACCGCACACAGGACATGGTCCGCAGGCAATATCATACTAGACTGGGGGGACTTGATGACGTATAGTAGGCATACCAAGCCTCCAGGCTTGGGCCACACTATCACTTGGGTTTTTGGGCCCAACTTAGCAGTCATGGGCCGAAACTAAACCCAATCCTGCATTGGTCACGGCCCGGACACAGCAGAACCGACGCGGACCTAACTATAGGATACTTCCGTCCACGGAAAGCACACACGTCCGTACACACGATTATTAAGGAACCTTTCCCGACTAGGGACTCACTCTGGCCACTAACTAAACAAACGAAATATTAGGAAACCCTAATATTTCGTTCGCCCATAAAAAGGGACCTTCTGACACAATGAACAGTACAATTTTCTCACTCTACATACACATACTTTCTCTCTCTACATGTTTACTTACTTTCACTCCAGAGTCTAACCGTGTGGTCCGTCCCCACTGTAAGACTAACGGTCTATTTGATTGTGCAGGAAATCATCACTTCTCTTGCTCTAGTACAAGATCTAATGCTCAAATCATTCGGGAACTCGACCCGACGTATAATTTGAGTCCTATTCTAAACCCTACACTTATTTTATACTAACAGCTATATTCATTAATAAAACTCTAGCAATATACTAGCGATTAAAGAAAGATTGTTACATTATGTTTTACAAGCAGATTTTGGATTGTAAATCCAAAAAAATCAAATCAGTTGCAAATCTCTCTTTTTATGTTGAATCCAAGAATGAGAAAAGATTTTGATTTCCTCAACTAGCGTATCCTTTCTAGAAGGTTTCGGATCAAAGCAAGTTCTATTCCTAAATCTCCAAATGATCCACAATGTAGTTTGAATAACAACATCGAAACAACACTTAGAAAGAAAAGTAAGATCATTTACCGTATTTGCACATGACATTAGACTCCTAAGCTTTTATGGAAAGTTTCCTACATACCAAAATCACACATTTTTCCATTGCTTCAAAGCAAAGAGACTTGGACCGACATGCATTTTAAGATGGTGGCACTACAACATTCGATGCTTTCCCCAGCAACATTCCGACCCTTTCGCCAGTGACATGTCGCTGGGGAAAAGTTGATGGGGTAAGCTCGATGGCAAAACGTTCCCCAGCGAAAAGTGGGCCCCACGTATTTTTTGGTCAAGGAATTGGTGCCACGGTGGCAGTAGATTCCCCAGCGACATGTCGCTGGGGAAAATTCCCTTTGAGTTTGACTTTTCAACGCTTTTCACCTCGAGAGTTTTGTCCTTTAGCGGGATTTTCCCCAGCGACATGTCGCTGGGGAAAAGTCTGCAATTTTTTTTTATATACAGCCTGCACAGCAGCATTTCCAGATTTTTTCCGGAAAAAATCTGCCTGCACAGCAGGCATTTCCAGATTTTTTCCGGAAAAAATCTACCAAAACCTGTATACACTCACCACAACTTGTACCAAAACACAAATACAAAGTAAACGCATCTCGCAATACAAAATACACCACAACTTGTACCAAAACCAAAATCTAATATAGGGAAATCGGCCAAAAGCCGAATATGTACACATGATAGTTTAGGGAAACAAGCGTGATGTAGCATACTAGGGAAACAAGTCAATAGTCCACAAGATAAACATAAAGAAATAATGTACCATACTAATGAACATATAACACGACTAACTCGTGTCATCGCCACCATCCTCACCCCCCGTATCATCACCATCCTCTCTATCACGCGCGCGACTCCCGCCACTCCCGCTGGCTCCACCTGAATCATACCGAGCAAAAGCATCCGCGAACCTGTTGTCGCTCCTCATCAAGCTCATCATGAAATCGACATCCCTGCTTCTGTCAACGGGTGCGGTATAGCTCAGCCTAGAGCGGACGTATCCTGGCATTACCGGACCCACGCCAGGAATGTGGCCGCGAAGCTTTCCGCCTCGGACCATCGCGTTGATTTCTGCAGTGGTGTGCTCACCCGTCGCCTCGAGCTCCCTCATCCTATCCTATGTAGTGACAATAACACAAGATAGTAAATATATTAGTCGGGTTGCTACATTATTAATCGATGATTCATTAAAGTATGGTTTGAAAGAATACTTACATACATCCGGAGAGCCTCAGGATCTTGGAATACACCATTAACGGTGAAAGAATACTTACATACTAGTTGATTGATTAGAAGCTAACACGCATATTTCCATATTTCAAAGCCCATCTTATGATATGTTACGGTTATACATTAGATGTTCAACGGATTTCTTTAGTGAACATCATTTCTTAAAAACTATAGGTAGATAACTTCCTCCAGAAGCCAAAATACCACGCGCATTTTGAAGATTATGTAGCCCATCGAAAGAGTATTTACCGGTGTGGTTCGACCCACCAAGAGACGGGTCTATGTCATGTTACGAATCATAACAGAAGTCGAAACATGATCACTAGGATCCAACTTCAATATTATCTCACGATGATGTTGAACCCTAACTCATACATTGAACCTATAATGTTGAACCCTAACTCATACATTGAACCTATAATGTTGAACCCTAACTCATACATTGAACCTATAATGTTGAACCCTAACTCATACATTGAACCTATAATGTTGAACCCTAACTCATACATTGAACCTACAATGTTGAACCGTAACTCGTACGGTGAACCTATTATGTTGAACCCTAACTCATACATTTATAAAAAGGCCACTTCATAAAAAGGCCACTTTGTGTTATTGTTTCATGTAAGTATGGCTGTTCAAGCACAGTTTTTTTCTGATCATTATCAGAATTATAACTACAACAATATGGGCTTCTCTAATATGCCTTTGGGTTTCAAAAAGAAATGGGACGTTTGGGCTTCTCTAATTATAACTACAACAATATGTCTTCATCAAATTCAAGAAGAAATGGGACGTTTGGGTTTCAAAATTTGTCCTCTGAGCTTGAGAGACAAGGGTTAGAAATGGACTGTTTTCTTCATTTTCAGGTATCTTTTTTGTTCTCCCGCCTAAATAGGTTCAATGTATGAGTTAGGGTTCAACATTATAGGTTCAATGTATGAGTTAGGGTTCAACATTATAGGTTCAATGTATGAGTTAGGGTTCAACATTATAGGTTCAATGTATGAGTTAGGGTTCAACATTATAGGTTCAATGTATGAGTTAGGGTTCAACATCATCGTGAGATAATATTGAAGTTGGATCCTAGTGATCATGTTTCGACTTCTGTTATGATTCGTAACATACCCAATGGTACGCATCCCCTTTGTTGTCAAACATGACATAGACCCGTCTCTTGGTGGGTCGAACCACACCGGCAAATACTCTTTCGATGGGCTACATAATCTTCAAAATGCGCGCGGTATTTTGGCTTCTGGAGGAAGTTATCTACCTATAGTTTTTAAGAAATGATGTTCACTAAAGAAATCCGTTGAACATCTAATGTATAACCGTAACATATCATAAGATGGGCTTTGAAATATGGAAATATGCGTGTTAGCTTCTAATCAATCAACTAGTCATACATTGAACCTTTAATGTGTAACCCTAGCTCATACATTGAACCTCTAATGTGTAACCCTACCTTATACGTTGAACCTCTAATGTGTAACCCTAGCTCATACATTGAACCTCTAATGTGTAACCCTACCTTATACGTTGAACCTCTAATGTGTAACCCTAGCTCATACATTGAACCTCTAATGTGTAACCCTAACTCATACATTGAACCTCTAATGTGTAACCCTAGCTCATACATTGAACCTCTAATGTGTAACCCTACCTTATACGTTGAACCTTTAATGTGTAACCCTAACTCATACATTGAATCGGTCCAAGAGCACAGTGGTATCACGCCATGGATCTCGGTCGATCCCTCTCACTCGACATCTGATGGTAATTATTATTATTATTATTGATTTTACATACATATATATATCTGATTATACATTTTGGTGTGTTAAGATTTGTCGTTTTTAATTAGATTGATCTTATATGCGTGTGTATGTACAGAAAATGACGTCGGCAACCCAAGAGGAACCTTCAGAGATCGACACGTTCTATCGTCTGCACACCGTTAACGGTGTATTCCAAGATCCTGAGGCTCTCCGGATGTATGTAAGTATTCTTTCAAACCATACTTTAATGAATCATCGATTAATAATGTAGCAACCCGACTAATATATTTACTATCTTGTGTTATTGTCACTACATAGGATAGGATGAGGGAGCTCGAGGCGACGGGTGAGCACACCACTGCAGAAATCAACGCGATGGTCCGAGGCGGAAAGCTTCGCGGCCACATTCCTGGCGTGGGTCCGGTAATGCCAGGATACGTCCGCTCTAGGCTGAGCTATACCGCACCCGTTGACAGAAGCAGGGATGTCGATTTCATGATGAGCTTGATGAGGAGCGACAACAGGTTCGCGGATGCTTTTGCTCGGTATGATTCAGGTGGAGCCAGCGGGAGTGGCGGGAGTCGCGCGCGTGATAGAGAGGATGGTGATGATACGGGGGGTGAGGATGGTGGCGATGACACGAGTTAGTCGTGTTATATGTTCATTAGTATGGTACATTATTTCTTTATGTTTATCTTGTGGACTATTGACTTGTTTCCCTAAACTATCATGTGCACATATTCGGCTTTTGGACGATTTCCCTATATTAGATTTTGGTTTTGGTACAAGTTGTGGTGTATTTTGTATTGCGAGATGCGTTTACTTTGTATTTGTGTTTTGGTACAAGTTGTGGTGAGTGTATACAGGTTTTGGTAGATTTTTTCCGGAAAAAATCTGGAAATGCTGTTGTGCAGGCTGTATATAAAAAAAATGCAGACTTTTCCCCAGCGACATGTCCCTGGGGAAAATCCTGCTATAAGGAAAAAACTCTGAGGTGAAAAGCGTTGAAAAGTCAAACACAAAGGACTTTTCCCCAGCGACATGTCGCTGGGGGGAGGGGAAAAAAAAATAAAAAAAAAGGGGGGGTTTTTTCTTTGCCCCCAAAGAAATTAACTTAAGATTTTATTTTAACTATAATATTTGGTTTTTTATCAGACGTTTCCCCAGCGACATGTCGCTGGGGAATATAATGCCACCGTGGCACCAATTCCTTGACCAAAAAATACGTGGGGCCCACTTTTCGCTGGGGATTGTCGCTGGGGAACATTTTGCCATCGAGCTTACCCCATCAACTTTTCCCCAGCGACATTTCGCTGGGGATATGTTTCCCCAGCGACATGTCGCTGGCGAAAGGGTTGGAATGTTGCTGGGGAAAGCATCGAATGTTGTAGTGGATGAACCAATCCTGAATAGTGAACATATATAAATAAATTACATAGCATATCGGAAGGAGTGGAAAATCAAGTTTTTTTTTTTTTTTCATGGGATAATCAATGGGAGACGCAACCGTTCTAGAGTAAATGGGTTCTCTATTCTTAGTGATTGGGTCACAGACCCCTTGACAATAAAAAATCTTGTCTTTAACTTCTTCTCCACCAGATTCAAAGAAGAAAACACTTCAAGACCTTCCTTTTCTAGCACCCATTTCTCACATTGTTCTCACGAAGATGTGCATCTTTTGACAAACTTTAATTATTCCAAAATCAATGATGCGGTTTGGATTGAGGAGTAGAAAAAGCCCCGGGGCAGGAATGGGTTTACATTCAAAATTTATCAAAAAGAATGGTATCTCGTGAAATTCATCATCCCCTATGTCAAGCATTTTGAATCGCCGGGTCATATACCTAGGGGTTGCAACTCGTCTTTCATCACCCTTGTCCCGAAATTTGATGATCCGATTGTCCTTGGTGACTTTAGACCCATTAGTCTAATTGGGTGCCAATACAAAATCATTGCCAAAGTGCTTGCTAATCGTCTCATGCATGTACTTCCATCGGTTGTTGGAGAGGTACAAATGGCTTATATAAAAGGCCGACAAATCATTGATGGCCCCCTTTTAGTAGATGAAATTATTTCTTGGGCCAAAACATACAAGAAAGACTCATGTCTTTCAAAGTAGACTTTGAAAAGGTTTTTGAATTTTTGAGTTGGAACTTTTTACTCTCTATCCTTGAGCAAATGGGTTTTAGTGCTAAATGGAGGAATTGGATTTATTCTTGTCTCAGTTTGGCTTTTGCTTCGATTCTTGTGAATGGATCTCCAACAAATGAATTTAAACTTGAAAGAGGTCTTAGGCAAGGAGACCCTTTATCCCCGTTTCTTTTCATCTTAGCTGTTGAAGAATTGAATATCGCGCTTCTTGAAGCAACTAACAACAACATTTTTCATGGAGTTAAAGTGGGTAAAGATAAGATACACATCTCCCACCTTCAATTTTGTGGATGATGCTTTTATTATGGGTGAGTGGTCCTTAGATAATGCAAGAAATTTATCTAGAATCTTCACTTGCTTTCACCTTGCTTCCAGTCTTAAAGCAAATTTCAACAAAAGCAAACTCTTTGGAATTAGGGTAAATACTATAGAACTTAACTCACTTGCTTCTACAATTGGTTGCCAAGCCTCTCAATTTCCTTGCATGTACTTAGGCCTCCCGGTTGGTGCTAAAATGTCTAGATGTTTAAATTGGTCTCCACTAGTTGAGAGGTTCCAAAAGAGACTTTCAAAGTGGAAGTCAAAAAATCTTTCATTTTGTGGTCGTCTTACTCTCATTAGATCAGTTCTTGATAGTCTTGGTGTTTATTACTTCTCTACCTTCAAGACACCAAAAAAGACTATCAATAAGCTTGAATGCATTCGTAGAAAATTCTTTTGGGGTAGGAACTTGGTCGAGAATAAAATCACATGGATTGCACGGAAGAAAGTAATCTCTCCTATTAATCATGGTGGGCTCGGTATTGGTAGCCTCAAGTCAAGTAATCAAGCTATGCTTTCCAAGTGGTGGTGGAGATTTGGTACCGATGGAAATTCTCTTTGGTGCAACATCATTCGATCCATTCATGAACCTTCAAGGGTCTCGATGAGCCTCGTCTCTAAGGTCAAAACGAGGTCAATGGTACCATATTACAAAGCTAAAAGATGATTTCCTTTCTATAGGGATCAACTTAACAACACTTTTCAAGAAAAAAATAGGTAATGGTTGTAGTACCAGATTTTGGCCTGATAATTGGTTAGGGGGCTTGTCTTTATGAGTCGTATCCTAAACTATTTCGGTTAGAAGCTAATCCAAATTGCTTGGTACATAATAGAGCACCAACGACGGCTACTGTCACTGAAGACTCCTTTTTTGCTGGTAACTTTATTCCAACAACTGGGTTGAAAAGTCTTTATTTCTACTAGGCTTGGAGCAGGCCCATTCGCTCAGGTCTTGAAAATTCAGAATTAAATGAATTGTGTGAGTTATTGGCCCATTTGTAGCTCACTGATACTCCAGATGTATGGGAATACACCAAAGACTCTTCAAGAGTATTCTCGGTCAAAGGAATAAGAACACATATCACTAACTCATCTCTTACTGAATCTACAGATCCGTTTAGATGGAATAAGATACTTCCTTTAAAAATCAACATCAATACTTGGCGTATCATTTGTAAGAGAGTCCCAACATTTTCTCTGACTAGTTGTCCATACACAACTATAATATGCATCTCATTAAGCATAATAAGCCGAATTAAATAAGAAGAAAAAGAGAGAAAGGAAAGGTAGAATATTAGATTAAGAGAGAGAGATGGTGGATCTTTTACACATGTGAAAGCACACACACAAATGACCAACACCCTCTCCATGTGTGGAGAGGGTCCTTTTATACCCTTAGCCTTCTAGTTAGCACATGGGCTTTCTAAATGGGTCGGTCTTGGCTTAACTTGGGCTTTAAACCCAAAACACGGACAACATTAGATTACAATCCAAGCCCGTTAATACCCGACTAGCCTATTACATTACAAGACCTAATTTGACTTAATAAGACCGTTAACATTCTTGTTTGACTTAATATAATTAAGGCTAACAATCTCCCCTAATGTTGAGGTCTTCTTTGATCTCCTCAATGTTGACATTCTCGATGGAGGTTATCTTGATTTGACTTTATCTTCCTTAATGTTGAAGATATGACGTTTGAGCTTCGCCTTATTTGGTCTTGTCTTTGTCTTTTCTTGTTTGTAATGGCTTTGTTCATTCATGCTTTGTGATCTTGATCTTGAGCCTTTATCTTTTGACTTTGAGTTCTTGAGATCTTTATCTTGCATCATCTCCTTGACTTGAATCATCTTGATTTAACTTTCTTGATCAACTTGTGCTCTTGACCGACATACTCATACTTGTTGCATTCTTGTTTGACTTATATGAACATAAGGCTAACAGTCTTCCCAAAATACGATTCTTGATTTGACTTTGAAAATCTTTGAGGAAGTTTAGGATCAACAATCTTGATGCTAAATGATTTACTTTTATAGCTCGAGTATGAGTATATGGTAATGAATCCGACTTCGCTAGTACATGGTTGCAACACCGACGATTGAATCTGCATTTAAAAGGTTAATGATAAACAACAAATATGGACGAAAGTGTCTTTGTCACTTCAGATCGAAATAAGGTTGCACTAGCCACGGTTCCCCGTTAATCAGTATAAATACTGCCTGTGATCAGATAGAATTCATATGAATCTTCTTGACAGGGTTTCGCAGCTGTAATAGCCGTTCTTGTTACCGAAGCGTCTTAAAGCAGACAACACGGTAAGAGTGAATCAGATAGTTACTATCTTTCTAATTAAACCGTCAATTCATTTTACTGGAACAAGTTTGATTCACATAGAATCACACCATCGTTTCTTTCCAGTTGACACAAGTTTGATTCATATAGAATCGCGCAAGTCACCTACCAAGAGCTTGTTTGATGTTGGCTCAAGCAGGATTTCCATCTTCACGGTGAATACTTAAGTATCACTCGGATGTTCTGGCAAGATCTCAAGGATAATGCGTAGGACTCTTTGTTATAACTTATGGACTTTATGATGTTCACCAAGTGTATTTTGACATTGTGCCCTAATGAGATTTACAATTTGATCTCTTCTGGGCTCTAGACTCGATTTGTGTACTTTAGTTTTTGTAATCGGAGGCTGGAGCAGACTGCCACCTATTTAATATCAACAATCTCGGAGTGAGATGTCAATAGATAACGTGTGTATCTCCGTGACAAATGAGACAAGTTTCTTTTGAGAGAAACCCGAATGGCTGGGAAGGGTTGTGCATTGCATCACTGGGTCCATGATGTCGTCTTCAATATCAACAATCATCTGTGTGATTTTGATAGATTATGTATTGACCCAGTTTCTGCCTAAGGTGTAAGGAGGGGCTTCTTTCTTTTCACCTTTCTCATACATTTCTTTTTCTTTCTTCAACCCCTTCAATGCTTACCAAGACGTCATTACTAACACCTTGTTGTGATTGTTCTAGTGTTAGCTCAATCTTAGTCGGCATTTTTCCCTTATACACATTCTTCTCCATTCATACCTAAGGACTGCTATTTCTAACTATGGAGTGTCCTTGGGTAGATCCCTCCGGTTCTGGTTGGATCGTAGGACTTATTCCTAACCTAACCACCTTATGACTTCATCGACGTTGTGAGATTAATTGGTTGCGGGTATAGAGATCGAACCATAAAACCATTTTCTGACCATTGTATTTTTTCAAATTACTCCCCTACACATGTGCTCGAGATATCGAAATTGTTTAGCTCATGAAAAGAAAGAGTTGCACTAAGCAGTCTTAAAGCATCACATTCTTCTATATCACATTTTAATTACATTTTCTCCCCTTATTTTAAATAATAAAACACTTAGTATTTAAAATACCAATTGATTAAAATTTATGACATGAAAAGTTTCATGGGGAGAAAAACTATATACCATGATATTGCATGAATTCATTTTGAATTAGCTCCCCTTACAGTTATGTGGGTTCCAATATTTATAAACTTGACAATGGAATAAAAAATTGATATGACACCACAAAATGTTGGAAGACGGAGTGTGTGTTAGGGAACAATGTATATTATTATTTGACATTTTAATTTAACGAAATGAGTTTGGATACATAAAGTTGTACATTTATGTGATGTACCAAAACATTAAAAGGCTTTTGTTTTAAAAGCTCTCCCTCAGAATTTGATCCACATAAAATGACATTGATAGTACCACAACTTTTAAACTTAATTGAGGAAGGAAGTGTTGAAGAATATTTTAACAAATACCACTTTTTATGGAAAGATACCACAAATTATATTGTAGACAATTTGACATTAAAAAGTCCTTTTTGGAAAATTGTGTTCAACAATTTATAAAAACCATGATAGAAGACTTATCTTCTATTTAAAGGAAGGTATGGCATGAAACGTTATAGAAGAGAAGTCTTCTATCATGGTTTTTATAAATTGTTGAACACAATTTTCCAAAAAGGACTTTTTAATGTCAAATTGTCTACAATATAATTTGTGGTATCTTTCCATAAAAAGTGGAATTTGTTAAAATTATGTGTTCAACACTCCCTTCCTCAATTAAGTTTAAAAATTGTGGTACTATCAATGTCATTTTATGTGGATCAAATTCTGAGGGAGAGCTTTTAAAACAAAAGCCTTTTAATGTTTTGGGTACATCTCATAAATGTCAACTTTATGTATTCAAACACATTTCGTGAAATTAAAATGTCAAATAATAATATACATTGTTCACTAAGGCATCACACTCCGTCTTCAACATTTTGTGGTGTCATATCAATTTTTCATTCCAATGTCAAGTTTTAATAAATATTGGTATCCCACATAGACTGTTGAAGGGGAGCTATCAAGAAAATGAATTCATGCAATATCATGGTATATAGTTTTTCTCCCCATGAAACTTTTCATGTCATAAATTTTAATCAATTGGTATTTCAAATACTAAGTGTTTTATTATTTAAAATAAGGGGAGAAAATGTAATTAAAATATGATATAGAAGAATGTGATCTTTAAGACTCTAAGTGCAACTCTTTCTTTCATGTGCTAAACAATTTCGAATCTCGGAGCACATGTGTAGGGGGAGTATTTGAAAATAACAATGTCAGAAAATGGTTTTATGGTTCGATCTCTATACCCACAACCAATTAATCTCACGACGTCGATGAAGTCATAAGGTGGTTAGGTGTAGGAATAAAGTCCTACGATCCAACCAGAACCGGAGGGATCTACCCAAGGACACTCCATAGTTAGAAATAGCAGTCCTTAGGTATGAATGGAGAAGAATGTGTATAAGGGAAAAATGCAGACTAAGATTGAGCTAACACTGGAACAATCACAACAAGGTGTTAGTAATGACGTCTTGGTAAGCATTGAAGGGGTTGAAGAATGAAAAAGAAATGTATGGATAAAGGGTGAAAAGAAAGAAGCCCTCCTTACACCTTAGGCAGAAACCGGGTCAATAATATCTATCGAACATCACACCAGATTGATTGTTGATATTGAAGTCGACATCTGGACCATAAGTGATAGCAATGCACAACCTTCCGCCAATTCGGGTTTCTATCAAAAGAAACTTGTTCTTCATTTGTCTCAGGAGCTACACACGTTATACTATTGACATCTCACTCCGAGATTGTTGATATTAAATAGGTGGCAGTCTGCTCCAGCCTCCGATTACAAAAACTAAAGTACACAAATCGAGTCTAGAGCCCAGAAGAGATCAAATTGTAAATCTCATTAGGGCACAATGTCAAAATTACACATTGGTTGTACATCATAAAGTCCCATAAGTTATACAAAAGAGTTCTTAGCATTACCTTGAGAGCTTGCCAGAAACATCCGAGTGATCATTAAGTATTCGCCGTGATGAAGATGGAAATCCTGCTCTGAGTCAACATCATATAAGATTATTGGTAGGTGACTTGCGCGATTCTATTATGAATCAAACTTTGTAGAATCAACTGGAAAGAAACAGTTGGTGTGATTCTATGTGAATCAAAACTTGTTTCCTAGTAAAATGGAATTGACGCGTTTAATTAGAAGAATAGTATCTATTGATTCACTCTTACCGTTGTTGTCTGCTCTTTAAGACGCTATTCTGGGTAACAAGAACGGATATTACGCTGCGAAACCCTATCAAGAAGTATTTCATTGAATTCTATCTGATCACAGGCTGTATTATACTGATTAACGGGAACCGTGGCTAGTGAACGTATTCGACGAAGCTAGTGAACAAAGACACTTTCGTCCATATTTGAGTTGTTTTTTTACATTAACCTTTAAATGCAGATTCAATCTGTCGGTGTTGCAACCATGTACTTAGCGATGTCGGAATTCATGACCATATAATCATACTCGAGCTATAAAGTAAATCATTTTAGCATCAAGATTGTTGATCCTAAACTTCCGCAAAGATTTTTCAAAGTCAAATCAAGAATCGTTTTTATTTTGGGGAAGACTGTAGCCTTAGGTCATATAGTCAAACAAGAACGGCAAACAAGTATGAGTATGTCGGTCAAGAGCACAAGTTGATCAAGAAAGTTAAATCATGATGATTCAAGTCAAGGAGATGATGCAAGATAAAGATCTCAAGAACTCAAAGTCAAAAGATAATAGCTCTAAGATCAAGATCCACAGAAGCATGAATGAACAAAGCCATTACAAACAATGAAAGACAAAGACCAAGACCATATAAGGCGAATGCTCACAAGTCATATTTCAACTTAAGGAAGATTAAAGTCAAATCAAGATAACCTCCATCGAGAATGTCAACATTGGGGAGATCAAAGAAGACCTCAACATTAGGGGAGATTGTTAGCCTTAATTATATTAAGTCAAACAAGAATGTTAATGGTCTTATTAAGTCAAATTAGGTCTTGTAATGTATAGGCTAGTCGGGTATTAACGGGCTTGGATTGTAATCTAATGTTGTTCGTGTTTCGGGTTTAAAGCCCAAGTTAAGCCAAGACCGACCCATTTAGAAAGCACATATGCTAACTAGAAGGCTAAGGGTATAAAAGGAACCCTCTCCACACATGGAGAGGGTGTTGGTCATTTGTGTGTGTGCTTTGACATGTGTAAAAGATCCACCATCTATCTCTCTTAATCTAATATTCTACCTTTTCCCTTTCTCTCTTTTCTTCTTATTTAATTCGGCTTATTGTGCTTATTTGGTGTGCTTATTATAGTTGTGTATGGATAACTAGTCAGAGAAAATGTTGGGACTCTCTTACAAATGATACGCCAAGTATTGATGTTGATTTTTAAAGAAAGTATCTTATTCCATCTAAACGGATCTGTTAGATTCAGGTAAGAGATGAGTTAGTGATATGTGTTCTTATTCCTTTGACCGAGAATACTCTTGAAGAGTCTGTGGTGTATTCCCATACATCTGGAGTATCAGTGAGCTACAAATGGGCCAATAACTTACACAATTCATTTAATTCTGAATTTTCAAGACCTGAGCGAATGGGCCTGCTCCAAGCCTGGTAGAAATAAAGACTTTTCAGCCAAGTTGCTAGAATAAAGTTACCAGCAAAAAAGGAGTCTTCAGTGACAGTAGCCGTCGTTGGTGCTCTATTATGTACCAAGCAATTTGGATTAGCTTCTAACCGAAATAGTTTAGGATACGACTCATAGAGACAAGCCCCCTAACCAATTATCGGGCCAAAATGTTACTACAACCATTACCTATTTTTTTCTTGAAAAGTGTTGTTAAGTTGATCCCTATAGAAAGGAAATCATCTTTTAGCTTTGTAATATGGTACCATTGACCTCGTGTTGACCTTAGAGACGAGGCTCATCGAGACCCTTGAAGGTTCATGAATGGATCGAATGATGTTCCACCAAAGAGAATTTCCATCGGTACCAAATCTCCACCACCACTTGGAAAGCATAGCTTGATTACTTGACTTGAGGCTTCCAATACCGAGCCCACCATGATTAATAGGAGAGATTACTTTCTTCCGTGCAATCCATGTGATTTTATTCTCGACCAAGTTCCTACCCCAAAAGAATTTTCTACGAATGCATTCAAGCTTATTGATAGTCTTTTTCGGTGCTGAAGGTAGAGAATGTAATAAAATCACAAGGACTATCAGAATTGATCATAATGAGTGTAAGACGACACAAAATGAAAGATTTTTTTTGACTCTACACTTTGAATGTCTCTTTTGGAACCTCTCAACTAGTGGAGACCAATTTAAACATCTAGACATTTTAGCACCAACCGGGAGGCTTAAGTACATGCAAGGAAATTGCGAGGCTTGGCAACATTGTAGGAAGCAAAGTGATGTTAAGTTCTATTAGTTTTTACCCTAATTCCAAAGAGTTTGCTTTCTTAGATGCATTATAACGCATCATAATGTGTTTTCTAGCTTTTAATTAGACGCATATACGTATATTGGATGCTTTTCATTTTTTCTCTTATTTTTTGTTTCTCTGAATGTGTCAAAATCATGAAAATTAATTTGCATCATCTACGCATCAAATTAACGTTCGAAACTCCAAATGGTGCATCTAAATGACTAAAAATACATCTAATGCAAGTCGTTGCATCTCAAATGTGTGATTTTAGTCACTTCTCACCACTTCTTATTTTAATTTATTTCTCACTCGATCTCTATATATATATATATAAATATAGATATAGATTTGATTGTTTCCATCATTATTTTTCTCATTAGATTTTTTATTTTTAACCTTTGATAGACTTCGTAGCATATTACGAAGATACGGTTGACTAAACTAAATTGTTTCAAGCAGAAAATACTATCCTTCTATAGGATGTATCATTATCAGAAGACACAGAAGACAGAGACTGTAACATGAAACTTAGATAATTTTATCTCTATTACAAGTTATTCTACACTATGGCATGACACTTATGGAGAAACAAAAAGCAAAATCAACCTAAATTTTGTTAGCAACGAATTCAACCTATTAGATTCTTTGCTTTATAGATCGTTATCATTAAAATTTTGTGACGCATGTGTGTTGTTTGCAAGTCGAGTGCTCGGTGTACAAAAACAATTTATTTTACATTATAGCTAAATTTGCATAGTTAAACTAATCCTTTAAGAAATCTCCAACGCTTACGAAAATTTGTATTAAGAGATAACGTGTTTGATCTACTACTCGTGTGTGTTTGAGTCAAGGCTCTTTTTCTATCATACCCACATGGCTATGAAGTTAACCATAAGCTTATATATAGATAATTATTTATTATTTTCTTTCCAATGTTGGATAAACATATCACAGTTGAGTGTTCCGATCCTACTATTATTTTTCTTATTAAAATTTTACCTCTGAAAGTGTTTATCTAGCGTGTTACGGAGAAACATGTCTCGGCCAAAGCATATTTTTTAAACTTCAACGAGAGTAAAAAACCATCTTTCGAAAGACAAAATCTATAACTCTTAATGTATCTCGATTTCAAGTTATCATATGCAGTGCCTAATTGGGTTGAAGTGGATTCAACCTGGTAGATAGTACATTGTTAAGTCACTACAACATTCGATGCTTTCCCCAGCAACATTCCAACCTTTTCGCCAGCGACATGTCGCTGGGGAAACATATCCCCAGCGAAATGTCGCTGGGGAAAAGTTGATGGGGTAAGCTCGATGGCAAAACGTTCCCCAGCGACAATCCCCAGCGAAAAGTGGGCCCCACGTATTTTTTGGTCAAGGAATTGGTGCCACGGTGGCAGTATCTTCCCCAGCGACATGTCGCTGGGGAAAAGTCTGCAAATTTTTTTTTATATACAGCCTGCACATTTCCAGATTTTTTCCGGAAAAAATCTACCAACCAAAACCTGTATACACTCACCACAACTTGTACCAAAACACAAATACAAAGTAAACGCATCTCGCAATACAAAATACACCACAACTTGTACCAAAACCAAAATCTAATATAGGGAAATCGGCCAAAAGCCGAATATGTACACATGATAGTTTAGGGAAACAAGCGTGATGTAGCATACTAGGGAAACAAGTCAATAGTCCACAAGATAAACATAAAGAAATAATGTACCATACTAATGAACATATAACACGACTAACTCGTGTCATCGCCACCATCCTCACCCCCCGTATCATCACCATCCTCTCTATCACGCGCGCGACTCCCGCCACTCCCGCTGGCTCCACCTGAATCATACCTAGCAAAAGCATCCGCGAACCTGTTGTCGCTCCTCATCAAG
>BQNB010048337.1:24944-42618 GCA_026074375.1 Tanacetum coccineum | reverse complement strand
GTTGCTTTAGATTTATCTAGAGTAACAAACCCTTTACAAGCTAAAGGTTAAAGATCCATTCAGTAAGGGATCCAACACCTACTTTTGGAACAAGACTCATTCTTTTCCTCTAAACTTCTTGCGATTTTGGGGAATCATGCCGCCAAAAAGACAACTTCTAAGTTCAGCGACTATCAACGACTCATAGCCCAACGTATGGCTGACATGCTCTTTCGCCTAGAGCGGAAAAATATCCGAGATGCCGAGAATGAAGCACTCAAAAGGACCCTTGAGACAAACCACGAGGATGAGGGTCACACCTCTCGACTAGGATATCATTAAGGAACGGCGCAACCAACAACCTCCATTTCCAAGAGAGAGTCTCGATCACCCTAGTTAGTGATGCCCTTTTATTTAAAACATTTCTTTGAAAACTCATGATGTATTGTTCGCTTTGTGGTACAGATGATTTCTTACGATTATTATCCTTTTTTGAATGATCCTCTATGTTCGCTCTTTTGGTTGTTATCATTTTAGTATGGATACATCTACTCTCCTTTCAAGCATTAATTGTTTGTACAATTACTAACCAATCACATTTAGCTATCGTGAGATAAAATACTATGATATGATAATATAAAAAACATATATAAATAAATATCTATATAAATATCTAAAAAATAAATCTAATATAATAAAATAAATATATAAATAATTATATACACACACACATATATATCGTAATATATCCTGTCCTTAATATGTCTCTTATTGCTGTTGTTATAAGTTCTCATCTCTGTACGAGTTAATCATACGGACTACTCTCATAATTCGTTCCGATTTGTAATCTTTAAAACAATGACTCTCACCAGTCATATGAATGTATTAGAAAATTTTTTAATTCATATTCTTTCGAACCAGTTACTGTTTGTACGGATATTCTTGATTCTTTCAATTGTTATGATCTATTGTTTTTTGTAATTTTGGCACATAAAATAATTATAAAGCTTATAAAGGTGATAGTCCTTGTTTTAACTGTTGCAAAATATTGTTCATCTTGAGTTTGGCTTTTTTTTGTTTCGTTATGAAATTTTATTTGGTAATCTCCTATCGTTTTCCATTAATCGATGGTCATTATCTTCCTCCTTGTGTTAATAAATATAAATAAAATCCCATTTTTCCTTTTAGCTTTCATTGCTTTCAAAAATCATTATACTCAAATAATAAATCATTACTCGATATATCTCATTACATCGGCAACTACTGACTCCTTATTGGAGATTAGTACTACTTATTTCGGTTTCCTTTGTTCACATTTATTATTCATACTTCGATCTTGATGTGTAATGTTACTCGATATGTACTTCTTTGAGATCATCATGGCAACAACTCTATTCTCAGGTTTTCGTAAGTTTTCTTATCGTTGTAGATATTTATCCTTTCTTTAAGTATCACACGACATTAATCCGACCTACTTTAACAATGCAGTCATTATATATGTTGCCTATCATTTGATTCGATATTCGTTTGCTTCCCTATTTGATGAGTAAGATGAAAAGAATATACATGATCACTACCGAGCGTGGTTAAGAAAATATCAAGAGACCTAAATAAAAAGAACAAATAGATTTGTTGTTACACATTCATTTATTTCCTTAGAAATAAGATTACATAAGAACAAAAAGAAAATAAAATTTTATTACAACAATTTTCTCGCAATACTATCTATTACATCTAAAATTCATCTACGCCAATTGCTAGGATGACGAGCAGTACAAGAAGCGCCAAAATTACGGCCAGAAACTGATAATCTTCTTCGTATGGGACGTAGGCCAGGTAGATGGCAACTTCTATCGCGTACACCATCGCCACGATTGTAGTAATATGCAACATTTTGGGAGGTTTGAATGTGAGAAATTTAAGTGAAAAATTTAGGGTGCATTTGGTTTGTAGAAGGGTTTAGTATTAGAATTGGATTTGATTTAGGATTTGGATTTAGATTTGGTTTAGAGGTAAGACAAAACAAATATATTTAAATAAAATAGAAATTAAAATTATTATTTAAAAGTAAAATGTGTGTAAATGTGTGAGAGGATAAAGAGAAATATAAAAAAATGTGTGTGAGAGAGAATGTAATTAATTAAAACCCATCCTCTTGGCCTCCTATGGGTTTTGTGGGCCCTCTATCATATTTGAAAAGTAAACCCTCAAACCAAACAATTAACTAATGTCTTTTTAAATCTAAACCTACTAAAAAGTAGGATACCAAACGCACCCTTAGTATTTTATGGAAGAATGGAGGATAAAAATTTGGTATTTATAGGAAAAATGTAACCGTTGGGTTACTCTTCAGTGCCGTTGGGGGCACTGTTCACAAAAAAAATTAAACCCAAGATATATTTTCCCCTTTAAAAGTTTAGCTAGAATCGGCACGGTAGCTTGCCGATTCAGATTGCCACAAGAACCCATTGGTGTTAATCACACGTTTCATATCTCGAATCTGAAGAAATGTTTATCGGATGAATCACTCGTTATTTCACTGGAGGAAATTTAGATTGATTACAAACTCCACTTCATCGAGGAACCGGTGGAGATTATAGACCGGGAAATCAAACAGTTGAAACAAAGTCGCATTCCGATCATCAAGGTTTGATGGAATACCAGGAAAGACCCTGAATTTACTTGGGAACGTGAAGACCAATTTCGTAACAAATACCTACCTTTTCCCAGACACCTCACCAACGGATACCACCAACCGAATTTCGGGACGAAATTCATTTTACGAGGGAAAACTGTGACAACCGGCATTTTTCCAGGTTAATAATAATTATCTATTAAATTTAAATATTTTATTTTCAACGTTTACGTACTTGATTTAACTTATAACCAGGAGGTTAACCTGCATATAGCGAAAAACGTCTTTAGACGCACACCGACTATATACTAAGTTTAGTTTACATTATTTAAATATATTATCAATCTCATGAGCATATTTTATAAGTCATATACATTTGGTTTTACCACTTATTACGTGACTCGTTTAACTCGCATTTTAATGCGTACATGCGTGCACACTTACCCAATACCCTCACCACCTTTAAACTAACCCCTTAAACACTTATAGACTTTCAAAATAATTGTTTTCCCTGCCCAAATAATAAGAAAAATCAGCTCCCTATGTATTTTATACACACAAAATATCAAATAAATTTTATGCTACACTTTACCAACTTTGTACAAAGTTTTGCACTAGTTCCTTACACAATCCCTTACCAAGTCAACCAACACATTTTATTTTCTTCTTTTTCCTCTTTTACATGCCAAACCCACACATACACACATTCCTTCCATCAACTCTTGTCTAGTGTTGGTCCCCTATATATTTTAAAGCTAGTTTCTCATCCTTTTTCTATGTATATAAAATCCTTTTATCTCATTCACTACATTCGAAAAAACAAACATTTTCTCCATTTCTCTCCCAAAATTCGGCAGACCCAAGGAAAGGAACAAGATCATTTTTCAAGCTTGCTTTAATGGTTACAAGATCCTTGGTTAAAGGGTTTCATAAGCTAGGGCTTATACTTAATAAACTAGGGTTTTAGTTGTTATCTTGAGTAATCTTGCACCTTGTTCTTAATCATCTTCACCAACACTTTGTAAGCATTCATAACTTATTTCCATACTCATTTACATTCTTATTTATCATTTCATGTTCATTTTGTATCACCTTTATATGCTTTGTGTGTTGAAAGTTTGATATGAAACAAGAAAACTAAACCCTAATAGCTTGCTGATTTTTTAGTCGACTTTAGCGTTGGAGAAACCCACTTTATAAATTTTCTGGGCAAGAACCCTTTGGTACACATTTAGATACAGGTAGTCACACGTCAAATTTCATAATTTTTGGAGTTGATTTGATATGGTAAATAAATTTTATACAATCGGATGTCAAAACCGATAAGAATCCGAGTTCTGAATTTCAAACGTAGTTAGCACCATCTTAGGAGTGTTTTGAGAGGTCAAGCTTGTTAACATGTGGTAGATAATACTTTAACTTAAATGTGTAAAGTTGAATCGAGTCGTGAGGATGAGTAACGAGGAAGATATAAGCTCAGGAAGTTAGGTATAAGTTGCTGGAATTTGACAGCTTGAGTTCCGTGTATGTTTTGAATTTTCTGGAAAAATAGGTAAGGAACTAGGACCAATGATTCACATTTTTGGAAATTAGACTAAAAAACGATCGACATATGCTTTTGAAACACGTGATTTCGTTAGAAATAGAGTGATTTATGGCCCGACGAAGTCGGGAAACTCTTTAAAAACTGTGACAGCATGTCCGAACCTTAAAATAAACAAACCGACACTTAAATCATGTTTTTCTGAAGCAAGGTCTTAAGATATTGAAACTAGACATATTCACCTTTGTTTATAGAGTTTAATGGATAAAAATGGACTAGTAACGAAGTAGATACGCTCATTTAAACTAGGGTTTAAAACCTTAGAAAATTGTTTTGGAGTTTTAAAAGTTGTAAAGACGTGTTATTCGTTTTTTCTTAACTTTTGACTTGCGTAACTATATAAGCCTCGCTATGAGTATACGAAGGTGATAAAATATGTATCGTTACACTTCATTGTCTTAAACCTAAAGCTGCTTAACATTATCTAGGTCGCGGTTAGGACTAATTGCATGGTTGTACTTGTGATATCTCTGAATTTCACTACTTTGCTTGAGGTGAGTTTATAGCCTCGCTTATTCTTATTTTACAACTGTTTTGCAAATCTTCGGGTGAGATACATTACTTGTTTTACTTTTGGACGCATGTAGCTTTTAAATGATTACGGATTAGACTAAGTACCGATAACCCACTATTCCCACTATTATGAACCGTTAATTACGTGTTGTAAGAACGAGTATTATAAATAGATCTATTGGGATTGACATCCTCATCCGAATGTGGTATAATTCTTAATAAGATTTATAAAGAATTAAACATTGAAAAAGTTTTGTGTTCTTACTTATTGTCTTTTACATTTAACAAAACTATTTTCAATACATTACTTACAAGTCATAGGTTAGTTTATCATAACTTTATAATTATTGGTACACTAATTTAACGGGAACAACACAAATACCTCAAGAACTATTTCTTGTCCCAGGTCTTTACAAAAACACCATCACTCATATACCAAAATTATCTTAGAGAATTTTGGTGTACTGTTGTGGTTGATCTTCCAAAACCACCTGCTGATGACTCAGAAACCAAACCCATCAAAGAGTCACTCATCAGGTTCACAATGAAGAGTAGTAAGACACGTTATTTTTCAACTAGAGTTAAGTACATTTTTGGTCCTTGTAGTTTGGTGCATTTTTACTTTTGGTCCAAAATTCAAAAAAGGTTTGGTTTTGGTCCAAAAACATAGTTTCGTTCCACTTTTAGTCCAATTCCGTAAATTTGGACTAAAATTTTTAGACTAAAAGTGGAACGAAACTATGTCTTTTGGACCAAAAGTGTAACGAAACTATGTCTTTTGGACTAAAAGTGGAACGAAACTATGTCTTTTGGACCAAAACCAAACCTTTTTTAAATTTTGGACCAAAAGTGAAAAATGCACCAAACCACAAGGACCAAAAATGTACTTAACTCTTTCAACTATCAGACCTTTTGTCAAACCATTGGACTTGACTATAACGATGGTGAATATGTTGCCATGCCTCAAACTAAAGTTGTGAAGGCTGAACTTCTAAATTTGGGTCTTCATAATGAAAAGAATGAGGCTGAAACAACAAATGTTTTAGTCAATAAGACCCCTTACTAAAAACCTGGTTTCCTATTGTTTGGAGGCTCCTGATGACTTTTGTTATTTAGGCCTTAGTGGAAACAAATACTCTACTGATCAGTTGAATTCCATTTAACAGATAATTGTTTGCAGTCTCCTCATCGGGACTAAGATTGATATTGGAGAAATCATTTTTAATGATTTAGTAACCAGACTCACTGATAAGCCCAGGAAGAATTACGTAGCTTATCCTAGGTTTATCTTTATGTCCTTAAAAGTTTATTAGGTACTGATTACACTCAGGACACAACACTTTGGTCTACTCCCTCAGTCATGAGTAAGATGAACTTTCATCGAAACCCCTCGCAAGTCCAGCTCATTAAATTGACGGATTACATGCTTGATATTATCAAGCATGAAACTTCAATGTCTCCACTTCCCTCTTGCGAAAATAAAGGGAAGAAAAAGTCTTAGATTGTGACTAAACCTAAACCCACGACATAAGACCTTGAGGCTTCAAGAGCATAGCATAAGGAAACTAAGGGGCAAAAAAAGACCAAGACTAAAAAGGCCTCCTTATTTCATACCAAAGTTAAACTACCCAAAGGGAAAGAGTCGTTGGGGGGCACTGAGCAATCCCACTCAGTGTCAACGGACCACGTACATGATCCTCACGATTCAGAGAGCCATAGACAACCCTCTGATACGGGATTGCCTATTTCACAACTTGTTGAAGGCACCTGGACATCATCCCTTTTGCCTGAGTGTTAGCCTCGTTTTTAGTAAAGTGATGGTCATTAAATATTCATGAGCCTTGTATAGGAAAACGTAGTTTACGGGAATTAGTCTAAGCTAATTGGGCCTAGTTATCAGGATAAAGCCCATTTAAGTTGTTAGTTTTGGCGTATTAAAGCCCAATGTAAGCTTAAGTGGAAAATATCCTCTTAGGGTATAAATACCACCCTCCTGGCATGTTAGGAGGATGTTGGTTCTCATTTCTCTCTTCTATGAAAGCCTTCCATTTTTCTTTTTACTATTTCTCTCTCTAGGATTTCTATGATTTTCGTGTATTGGTGATGATTTGATATCCTAACATGTGGTATCAAGAGTCTACGAGTGTTTAATGATTTGTGTGCGTTTTTTAGATCAAAACAAAAGTTTTTTTGAGTTTAAATATTGTTCGTACGTTTTTTTTAAGATCCAAAATTTTTGTGTTTAAAAACCTTAAAGTTTGTGTTTTTAAGATGTATCTAGCCTAGATTTAGTTATTTGTACAAAATATTTGGATCAAAAACGTGCAAAAGAGTGGTTTTTAAGTGATTTAAAAGTTATTTTTTTGGAAAAGTTTTAAGATAGCGGTTTGTGTATGAATACCGAGGTTTGTATTTGAAGACTGCGGTTTGTGTATTCTGAGGTTTATGCATCCTACGGTTTATGTATTCTGAGGTTTGTATATTCTGATGTTTGTATATTCTGAGGTTTGTGTATTATGAGGTTTGTGTATCCTGTGGTTTGTGTATCTTGCGGTTTGTGCATCCCGCGGTTTGTGTTTTTGAGGTTTGTGACATACAAGTTTTAGATAATTTTCTATGGTTTGTGCCATTTTGAGGAAACGAAATTCTGCCAATTTTTTCACTCCATTGCGGTTTGTGTAATCCTGAGGTTTGTGTAATCCTGTGGTTTGTGTAATCCTGAGGTTTGTGTAATCCTGAGGTTTGTGTAATCCTGCAGTTTGTGTAATTCTAATGTTTGTGTAATCCTGAGGTTTGTGTAATCCTAAGGTTTGTGTAATCCGAGGTTTGTGTAATCTTGAGGTTTGTCTAATTCTGCGATTTATGTACACACATGGGTTACAATTGGATGCGGTTTATGACATTTTAAGGAAACAAAACTCTGTCAAATTTGATTCAAGATCTTTAAACAACAATCAAGAACAACTCATAATCACTAATCACTAAAACGATTCTACTATATCAATTCACATCACTTTTGCAATGTCGACTCAACAAAACATTTATGCTGCTGGTTCCGAAAACCATCCACCTATGCATAACAAAGATAACTATGTTCTATGGTCTTCTCGTCTTCTTCATTATGTAAAGAGTAAGCCAAATGGAAAGTTAATCTACAATTCCATTGTGAATGGTCCATATGTTAGACGCATGATTCCTGAACCAGGTGAACCAGACCGTGAAGTTCCTTTTGCTGAAACTTTTCATGAGCAGACTGATGAGGAACTTATTGAAAAAGAGGTAAAGCAAATGGATGCAGATGATCAAGCCATTTAGACTATACTCATGGGTCTTCCTAAAGACATCTATGCTGATGTTGATAGTTGTGAAACTACTCAGGAAATCTGGTTACATGTTCAACAAATGATGAAAGGTTCTGATATTGGAATTCAAAAGAAAAAGGCTAAGTTGTTTATTGAATGGGAAAGGTTTACTTCTACTGATAGGGAATCAATTGAGTCTTACTTGTTGGAGTATGCTCGTGTATTAATAAATAATTATATGGTTGGACACATGTGAGCCTATGGGGCCACACACATATACATTGAGGTACCATTTTATATATCTTGTTTATTGTATTTACGGTATATAAATAACCCACGTAACTCGGGATCACTATTGGGCTTCTAATAACTAAGTATAGTACTTAATCTATTGGACTTGGATATCAAATGGGAGGCCCATTTGAAGCCCATTATGGGGCCGACCTTAAGGGGGTCTGGGGGGGAAATAAGATCAAGTTTTTGTTATAAATATATAGGATATCTTCTCATTAAAGAATTAACAATTTACCAAAACTCTCTCTCCTTTTCTCTCTTTATTTCATACGGCTCAAACTACAACCCCATCTAGGGTTTATAGTTTTTTTGATCCAATACTTTGAATATAGTTTATTCAAGGTGTGTTACAAGGTTACGGGATTAAGACTAGCATCTAATTAGTATACAAGGAAGTGTAGTGTGAATTAACCATAGAGGTGATCTCCATTAATCACTTGGTTTCATTGGGTGGTTCGTGTATTAGGTGAAGGTCACTATTCGTTTCTATCGATCACGCTACAAAGGTATTACTCTTGTTGTTTTTATTTGATTGATAAAATGACTCTATGGATCCATTGATAGGTGCATGTTCTGCTGCGTTTATATTTATTTATATGATATTCATTTAATTCAGCACCTATAGTGGTATCCGATCCATCATATGATGTCATATGATCATCGTGTATGCGTAAAAATGGCTAAAACGCGTATTTTTAGTGGAATCAAAAGGATAATTTTAAAACAACCCCTAGGGCTTATTTTTTGGAATTAATTCGACCCATAAGGGGTCTTATGATATGTTATTTTTGATCCCATATCCATTTGTTATGCATACTTTAATTGGTTTTGTTATCGGGTACGTGTAAAATAACCTAAAATCGCGTGTTTTGGAACGATTCGTGAATCGCTTTTAATCAGCCCCTTGGGCATCATTTTCTGTAATAGTATGGTTATTATAAGGTGTTTAATATAGTACATAATGATCCTTAAGTCATTGGTTACACGTACCAATTAGGGTTTTAATTCTAGTTAATGTATTTCTTCGATTCGTTGGCTAACAATTTACTTCTTGTTAATTATTTGTATCCATGGCAAATACATGCATGTTTGGCCATGGACTTAGCCAACACCTTTTTAATATATGATATTATGGTATTATTATGTTTTGTATGCAAAGCCGATGAAAACCTTGACCATTTGTGACTTGATTCGCTTATAATTGCATTTAATTTCAATTTTGGGTTTGCCATTGTTTCGGCTTCTTTTTGTATGTTTTTAATTTTTGTTGTAGCCATTGTTTGGGAAAATTACATTAGCTAGATGATAGGTAAAGTGTATCAAATTATCAAATTATTGTAACCATTGTTTGGATTCGAATGGCGCAAGAGTTAAAGGCATAAAGTCAAATTCGGAGCTGTTGGAGTGACTTCCACTAAAAATGGATTTCCCGGAGTTCTGTAAGGATTTAGAAGCTCATTTTTGGGGTGCAGGTTCACAACTCATAGGGATACAACTTCTTCAACTGGAGCTCAGATTGGGGAAGACTCCTTCTAGGAGTTTCAGACACGTGAAGTCAGCTAGGGCATCATGTTCATTTAGGGTTTCACTTGCTCATGATGGTTCTTAGAGCAAGTAGGAGCCCTCCTTGTGGTTTTGTGGTTAACCTTTATTTGACTTCTTGGTTCTTGTGATGGCTCACGAGACCAAGCATAGGTTTTTTCATCGGTTGAGGCTTTGCATACCTATGGTTGTGTGTTTGTTTTCTTTTATATATGTTATGGAATGTATATAACTTGCAAATGTTTTATACAACTAATGATAAAACACAAAGCCATTTCTTTATAAACTAATTCTTTGATTTAGTTTAAAGTTTAAATATGATTTGAAAGTAAATCTTTGTTTTTATAAATAACACTTAATTTGTTATGTTTGTTATTTATTTATGTGTTATCCATATCTAATATTTATTCCACATTAGCATTTAAATGGTCAACTTGACACACATACAAGTAAAACAATGATTAGACTTAAGTTAAAAATAGTTTTTAACTTGTGCTACGAAGGATGAATGCATACTTCCTCATACATACTTTTTGATCACATATTCATCAAAATTTATACATGTCACAAATTTAAGTCATGTCGTCTAATTGGTTGAGATCACTTGCAATTGCTTTTCACTCTGCGTGATACGTAGGTGAATTGTAACCCAATGTAATTATTCTCTATGCGTGAGACCTAGATATATTTTCACATGTTCTCACATTAGATGACTTAATCGAGTTAAGTAGGTGAGACCTTAAGCCGAGGCAAGGATGGGACTAAACATGCCATCTTGACATTAGTAGCTCGCTCACTAGTGCCACGAGTCCCATACGGTCTAAGAATTGCACATGTCTTGCAATTGGTGAATGTCACCTACCTATTGAATCTACCATTGCTAGCAGATCAACTGATGTGATGGTGGAACCTCAATGAGGATCTTAGCCTTTTCGTAAAATTAATTATTTTAGATTATAAACTTGGGTAGTTAATTTTAAAAGGATAATTATCAGAAATACTAAAATGAACTTTGTAATTTCTATGAATGACATTTATGCAACACAAACCGTAAACAAAGTTTGTTTCCTTTCTTTGTTAGAGGAAGGCAAACTAAGTCTTCTTCCCTTGTAAGAAAAAGACTTATTCCTATCCTTTCTACGTGTATGATAAAGCTATAATAGGAACACTTGAATTTTTCAATCCTAATCAAACTCCAAGCACACTTACTCGAGAAATCATATTGTCTTGTAAAAGTCAAACGGTTAAGTACGGTTGCACATCTTATTTGGATGACTAGAGAACATGTTTTCTATAGCCACCAAATGATACATCTTGAAGCGTCAAGACATAGTATGAGTTTTAATTAGAAATGGAAATCTCAATAAATCGCAAAAGAGAAAAGGAAATTGATAGCATGCTTTCTAGTAGTTTTCCTTAACTCGATATTTTTCCTAAGATTCTACACACCCTTGAGGTAATGTAGAGGGAAGAATTGCATGCAAAACTTTCAAGTTAAAATCGCATTGATGGCTAGTCCATCATATATATAGTAGAACTTGGTGCACTTCCTTGAATATCTAAGTACATGCTTACTAGTCCGAGAGGATCACATTAGTGATAATGTGCAGATATTCAAAGAGTAGAAAAGTAAATAAATTGCTACTTGCACTTCATTGATATAGACACACATTTAATGTTGTCTTATCCAGTGGGAGCAATGCATTTTACTACTGATATAGACGCACATGTAATGTTGTCTAAATTCAATGGGAGCTATGAGCTTATCACTTGTAAGTGACCCATTTTATTTCTGGCCGGTCTTGAAATAATACATTACTTTTCACATATGAAGCATCATAGTTTTATAAGAATCATTGCATATTATTCTATTAGATAACTTGTCGCTTTTCTGATGTCGTTGCCTGAAACGTTATCTATACAATATTTATGCACGATTGCTTATTAAACAATAAAGTTCTATATATACTTGTAATGCAAATGTGATTTTAGTTTTAACTTAAATCATATCATATGTGTGACATTTTCATATTATTCATATTATTCATACAAACAAACGAAAGCGTGGTGGGCTCATAACCCACTAGTCTCAGGATCGTAACCTGACTCATAATATGCTCACTTGTTTGTATAAATGCTTGATGTTGTGCCATGCACAAGTGGGAGAAATCTTAATTGTGTGCAAGGTACAACACATAACAATATGATTAATGGTTTTTATTAACCGCATGGTATGAAAGCTAATATTCTACTAGGACTTATACACCTCGATGTATGTCGCCCTACTTAGAACTAGTGTCAAGAAATAATTAATACCTACTTCATCATATTCACTAAAAGGTTTAGCCAATATGATTGTGTCCTCTTGTAAAGACATCAATAAGAAGTATGTAATTAACTTGAAAAGACTGTTGAAACCAAGATTCGGCGTTCAATAATACTTTATTTAATATGTTTATTTCTTCTTGTAAAGACATAAACATCATGTCCTTAAAACTTATAAAGTACGCAATTGACTTGTCATGTCTCACAGTCACAACATGTACATGAATTCATTGAAATGTTCAAAGACTTATAACATAGAGTTAGCGATTAACGTGTTATGTCTTCTTGTTAAGACATGTACATAAAATCCTTGAACTTCTCTAAAACTTATAACGTAAAGCTAGCGATTAACGTGTTATGTCTTCTTGTTAAGACATGTACATAAAATCCTTAAACATTTATAAGACTTCTACGTTATAGCATGAAATTGGCTTGAAATTACTGTTAATGCCATTATGTTTGAACAAATTGGAAAGTATGTGAGGCAAAGGGTATTAGGTTATCTAAAGAATTGTGATACTGTCTCACAATCCCATAACTCATAGAATACCACATCGCTATGGTATGTCTGATGTGTAAAATCAAACTTTGTTGATATTGTTCGCTTTTTGATAACTCTAACTACCCTACCTCTAATCTTATCAAGGTTAACAGAATTGAGTAAGCCACGTGTTTACTCAATATGGTTCCAACCAAGAAGGTAACTAAGACACTATCAGGTTATGGAATGGGAAGACTCCCATTAAGTCTTAAGTGAAGTTCTGAATTTGTTGAAACCACGTTAAGCGTGCTATTAGCAAACTAGAGTCAAGAACTGTCAGCATATAATATACCTCCTAAATGAGAATAATTTTATTGTTGCTCGACTTGCTGCGTTTTTTGAGAAAGTCTCCTCTTATAAGAAGCAAGTGGGAGCATCTGTTTTTGGAGAAAGTATCTTCTTTCACAACCTTCTGAATGCACTAGCGAACGACATAATGAATGTTGAGATGTAGTCCATAAAAGAAAATTATTTTTGGAATTTGATTGATCTTTCACCAATCGATAAGACTAAGAGGTTAAATTGGTTCTTCTAGGAGAAGACTAATATGGACAAAAATGTACACACATTTAAATGCACGCATTGTGATAAGGGTTTTACTTATACTCAAGCGATTGACTATAATTAAACTTCTTTTCTTTGCAAGCGTTATATGAATAAAGATATTAATTACCATACTTGATTTCATGAATATGAAATATGGCAATTGGATGTCAAAATTCCTTCTTGAATGATTACCTTTGCAAGGACGTTGTGTAATCAAAAGGGTTTTTGAATCCAACTTATCTTTAGAAAATGTGCAAGCTGCAAAAATCTAAGTGTGGATTAGAGCATGCATCTAGGAGCTGTAATCTTAAGTTTAAATCAATAATTTAATTTTGATTGAAACAAAGATAACTCTTGAGTACACCTTAAAGCTAGTCGGAGCATTATGTTTTGTCTATCTTATATCTCATATGTTGTTAACATATTGGAAATAATTTTTCACCTAAGCTAGATTTTAACCCTTAGTTTGGAATAATATTTCTATCGAGAAATATAAGAAATAAAACATACAACCTTGAAGCATATATTTATCAGGATATACATACGCGATTAATAAGTCTAACACAATATGACACCTCATTTAGCAAGACTCAAAATTCTATCTTACCTGATGAGATTGAACACATGCATGAAAACGTTTAGTTTAGCTAAAGGTTTCATTATGTATGTCATGATATGTATTAGACTAAATGTAGCACATGCATGAATGCAAGATGAATTGACAACCATAGTAACTAAGTGAAAGTCATTAGACTACTGTTAAAAGAACATTCTAAAAGGCCTGCAAAGGACTAAAGACATGTTCATTGTTTACGGATTCTTTAAAAAAGGAGATTAGTGTTGAGTTTATACACTAATGCTTATTTTGATTGAGATGATTCTCAATCCTAGTCATGGCATGATTTTATCCTGAATGATAATACTGCTGACTAGACATGCTTGATTGAAAGCATTGTTGCACTATTCATTAAAGAATAAGAATACTTCACAGTTTAGGAAGCTGTTAAGAAGACTGCCTTATATAAGTGGTTTTGCTTGCTTCAAACAACCTATGTAATGTGTTATGGCGATGCTAGTATTAGCACTAGAACGTACATATACAAAATGACAATCATCGTATTATTCAAAACCTTCATATGTTTTTCACTGGATGAACATTGGACTGACCCAACCAATGAGATATCACTACATGGATCGGCGTTAATAGTAAATCTCGCAAGTGGTTATGTCTCTCATCCTCAGACTTGAGACGCATGTAGGTTTTGTGTGTGTGGAATGTCAATCTTAGATATGGTTTAACACTGACCTGATGAAGGCTGCTATAAAGGCCATTTTCAGGAGGGACGTGAAACACATGACAGACACGTTCAGTCAAAATAGTATTTGTTCCTCCACATGTTTTAGAGTTAGATACTACTGGGCCCCTTAATGATTTGAACAGATGTATGTGTGGCCACACCCAAATGTAATTAAGATGATACTTGATTAATTTGGTAATCTAGTTCAATGTCTATATCGAGAAACAAAATGTTAAACATTAGAATGACTTATGATCCGTGTCTTATGTTTAACAAAGTATCTGTAACAAAAGGATGATTGATATCTAAACCATTTATAATGAGATGTTTAAGAAACTATCCTCATATGTTTCTGGGGGCATTGGCATGTTGCTAGACGCTAACCTTTGCTTGTATAATTACTTGCTTATTATGACGTGCGTAAGTGGGTGTTGTTGGAGTATGCTTGTGTCATAATAAATAATTATATGGCTGGACATATGTGAGCCTATGAGGCCGGCCATAAGGGGGTCTAGGGGGAGATAAGATCAAGTTTTTGTTATAAATATATGGGGTATTTTCTCATTAAAGAATTAACAATTTACCAAAACTCTCTCCCCTTTTATTTCCTTATTTCATACGGCTCAAACTACAACCCCATCTAGGGTTTATAGTTTTCTTGATCCAATACTTTGAATCTAGTTTATTCAAGGTGTGTTACAAGGCTACGGGGTTAAGACTAGCATCTAATTGGTATACAAGGAAGTGTAGTGTGGATTAACCATAGAGGTGATCTCCATTGATCAGTTGGTTTCATTGGGTGGTTCGTGTATTAGGTGAAGGTCACTATTCGTTTCTACCGATCACGCTACAAAGGTATTACTCTTGTTGTTTTTATTTGATTGATCATATGACTTTATGGATCCGTTGATAGGCGCATCTTCTGTCGCGTTTATATGTGTTTAAACGATATTCATTTAATTCAGCACCAACAATACTATCATCGCTTCTTTAAGTTAATGAATGACTTCAAAAGAAACAAACATTTTCCAGAAAAGATTACCAGCAATCTCAAGTTCCTAAACAACCTTCAACCAGAATGGAGTCGACATGTTACCATTGTTCACCAAACAAAGGATTTCATACAGCAAATTACACTCAGTTGTATGATTTCTTGAAATACAACCAGGTGGAGGTAAATGAACTAAGAGCAGAACGACTTGCAAGAACACATGATCCTTTGGCACTAAAGGCAAATTCCAATAACCCTTACAATTATCCAGTGTTTCACCAATATTAACCATCACATATTACCTACATGCAACAATCACCACCCAACGACAACTACAACCCACAACCATCATTCAACTAGAACAACATGCAACAACCAATGATTAATCCCGAAGACATTCTTGATCCCACAACTGCAATAAACATGACACTTGTTCTAATAGCTAAAGCATTCAAACTTAACTACTCAAAACCAACAAACAACAACCAAAGAATTTCATCCAACCCACACAACAGACAGATTGCAGAACCGGGTATGAATATGGGTCAAGACAAACAGATGTACACGGTTAGAGGTAATGGTGGGAATCAGTTCAGACAGTATGCTGGGTAGAATGTTGGTAATCATAATGGGTATAACGTAGCATAGAATATCAAGAATTAGGTTGTTCAGAATGCAGTTCAAAATCCGGGTGTTTAGATTGTTGGAAATCAGAATAGGCTTATTGTTATTCTGGGAATTGCTAATCCGAATGCAAATCAGAATGGGAAAGGTAATGTTGTAGCAGCACAGGCCGAAGGTAATGGTAATGGGAACAATAAAAATCAGATACAGTGTTACAATTACAGAGGAATGGGTCATCTTGTTAGGAACTGCATAGTCAGACCAAGGAGAAGGGATGTTGCTCAAAAGGAAGAAGCAGGAATCCAACTCCAAGATAAAGAGTTTGATTTGATAGCTGCTGTAGGGGATCTTGACGAGATTGAGGAAGTCAATGCAAACTGCATCTTGATGGCTAATTTGCAGCAAGCATCGACATCGGGTACTCAGATTGACAAAGCTCCCGTCTATGATTCAAATGGATCAGCTGAGGTACACGAATATGAAAATTGTTATAATAATGAGATATTTAATATGTTTACTCAAGAGGAGCATTATTCTGAGCTACTCGAGCCCATTCCTGAACCACACCAAGTACAATAGAATGATAGTAATATTATCTTTGCGGTTTCTAGTGTGGAACAAAGTGGGGGAATAGTAGAACCACATCCTGTTAGTGTTGAGCAAACACATGCTTATTTTAAATCATTATATAATAATTTAGCCATTGAAGTTAAGAAAGTCAACACGGTCAATTGCAAAATGAAAGAAACAAATGCTGAATTGACCACTGAGCTTGTAGATATAAAAATCACGAAAACTATTTTAAATTAATAAAGAAAAATATGATAAACTTGAAAGGTGCTATCAAACGTCTGTTTATCAAAGCAATGTCTTACTAAAAAGATAAATGCACTTCACTTAAGTTCTGCTAAAACGATAACGACTTTGAATGAGGAAATTGAAAATTTATATAACACCCCGTGTTTTAGGGTCATTGACGCCGTCAATAAATCTACAATGTATCTTTTGTATTGTACGTATTTGTTTTAAATCGTAAATGTTAAGCTAAATCGCGTAGGCTAAAATTTAGCGTTCAATGTAAACGGGCATCAAACAATTAAATTTTTACATCAAGCAAGGGTTAAGTAATTATTTTGAGGATGATTATTAACATTGTTCAATTTATTTTTATCAGATACGTAAAGTGTATACGTTTCGTGATAAATTGCATTTAGGCATACCCGGAGCCACGTTAATTAATCTACGCTTCAACAAATGTCTATTTTTTTTCCAATGATCAAAGTTTATAAAACTTTACCCCTAGGCATACATATATACACGTCCATATATACGTAGGAATCAAGCAAGGCATATAAATTACAAGTCTTACACTTTTAATAAAGGAGACTACAACTTATACTTTCAAAAAATGCAAGTATTACTTTTATCAACCAAGACATATAAATTAGTCACTTCCATCCTTATTTTCATGGGATAATGTC
>BQNB010048337.1:0-24667 GCA_026074375.1 Tanacetum coccineum | reverse complement strand
CTTCCAAAATTATTGTCCATATGATCCCTTCTTTTCTTCATAATAGCAATCATTCAAACGACATGGAAACGGGATTGTCGTTTGTTTTGTCTTGTACATTAGTGTACTATTCTGTCCAGTGGATACGACGTACTGGTATGATCCAATACGGCGTATTGAGCTTGCATCAGCTTCAACAATAGTCGAGATCGACTTGACATGGTCTCTTGGGTTAGTTTTAGTGGAGCACGGTAAACTTCCAAATCCTCTTTCCTGTAGGACCTTGCTCATTTTCCTGATTTGGATCTCCAAAGTTTTAATTGATGCTCCTTGGTTCCTTAGGCACGCTCCATTAAGCTCGAATATCTCTTTTGATTTAAATTGGAGTTCTCCTCATGTCTTTTTTTTGATTCCCCTATAAATTTGCTTAGGATTTCTTCCATAGATTTTGGGGGGGGGCCTTTATTCTTGCGTCGACAGGGTTTCATTTTGTTCCTTTGTAGAATCCCAAAGCAGTTGCTTTATATGCCCATCCTTGAAAAATGTGCACCAAATTGAGTTTATGTACGCTTCTACTCGAGTGTTTTCTCCCGTCTTCTTTTGAGTATCGAAGTGGGCCAATCTTGGTGTAGTGGGGACCTTTACATTGTTCACATCCTACTTGAGCAACATAAACTTTTTCATTCACTTTCTTGATTTCTCTTCCAAGATTGTTGAGTTGTGCTTGTATGGCTGCTAATCCGTCAGAAGTTTCAATACTTCTGGTCCTAGATGTTCCATTGTGCCATTTTTGAGAGTATTCAGCCATTTCTTGGATGGCTACCTTAGCATTAGCAATAGTCTTTGATGGTATGGCTCCTCTTGAATCAAGAATTTGTCTAGTTGGAACATCCAATCCATTATAGAACAAGACTACCTCCTGCATTTATGTTAAATAGTGTTGAGGACACTTCATCAAGAGTTCTTTAAATCGCTCCCAAGCTTGATAGAGGTTTTCATCTGGTTCTTGCTGAAAGTTGTTGATCTCCTTCATTTTCTTTGCATTACGAGCAGGTGGGCAATATTTGTTTAGAAACTTTGTCTTCAGATCTTTCCAAGTTGTAATCGAACCAGATGGTTTGTTTTTTAGCCAACGACTTACGGCTCCGGTTAAGGACATAGGGAAGGCTCTAAGCATCACTTTGTCTATAGTAATATTAGGGATGTGGAATAAATCCACGATCTCAAGAACTTTCTCAATATGTTTATTTGTATCTTCATGATCCGAACCGCTGAAAGTGTTGGTACCTAGTTCCTTGAGAAATTAGCCTTTTACTTCAAAATTATCCATATCCTCGATCTTAGGCCTAGCAACTCCCGATCCATAGTCGGCTCGAGTTTTGCTCATGTATTGTTCTATAGTTTCTGCTATTGTTTCCGCAACTTCTTCCTTCAAATATTCTTCTTGGTCAGAAAATAGATTGAAATCAAGCGATCTTAATTCGTCAAGACTTAGTGTCTTGAAGTGCTGCCTAGATGATCGAAATTCTTGTTCCGAATCCTTGAAAGGTGTAAATATGTTGGGATTAAAAGCCTTCTTAATACTGTTAGTATTACTGCTGCTCTTATTGATGCTAATGCTGCTCAGTAAAATTTAGTACTGCTGGAGAATTTGAATTAAAATTATTCTAAGTGTTTAAGACTGTTAGTGAAGTTACAACTGCCAGTACAAAGTTACTACTGCTAGAGGAAGTTACTACTTCTAGTGGAAGTTAAGACTGCTTAGAGACTTAGAAGAAAAACTGCTAAGTAGTTACTACTGCTAGTACAAAAGTTACTACTGTTAGTACAAAGTTAATGCTGCTGAAGGAGTTAATGCTGCAGGTGAAGAAGTTAGTACTGCTGAGTTAGTTAGTACTGCTTATGTGATTTGTATGAGATATTTTGGTAAAACATATGTATAAGTTATTTGTTTAGAAGATTATGATTACTTAGTAAAGTATTGTAAGCCGTTTAGGACTCCTTGGTGTATAAAAGGAGGTCCTAGGGCATAGAGATTGATGTACCAAAAAACAAAATCTATATTAGTCTTAGCTACAAGGTCTTTGTAACCCTAATACTTTAAGAGTATTCATATTATTATAATATTGGAGCTTTTGTTTGTTGAATTATATGTTCATATAATTACTGTTTCATTAATAGTTCTTCTTAATATTAAAGATTAGATTCCGCATAATCTTTAATACATTCAAAGTTTCTACTATAGTTGTGTTAGATTTATCTAATATAACTAAACCTTATACAAGCTTAAGGAATTCGATCTATTGAAGTGGGATCGACAAGTGGTATCAGAGCTTGTCGTTTTGAGAAACTTTGCTAGAAGATATGGATCAAGATTCTACACACATGGTGGCTGCATCCAAAGTTCCCATGCTTAAACCGGGTGAGTTTGAGTTATGGAGGATGAGGATTAAACAATATATACAGATGATTGACTATCTATGGGAAGTCATAGAGAATTGGTGCAAACCTTGCCAAAAACACAAGTTGTGGAAGGTGTTACAACATTGTTGCCCATTACATCTGCTGAAGATAAGGCTCAGAGAAGATTAGAGGTGAAAGCTAGAAGTACTTTAATGATGGGCATTCCCAATGAACATCAGTTAAAGTTTAACTCTATAAAGGATGCTAAGTTGTTGCTGGAAGCTGTAGAAAAGAGATTTGGTGGGAATGCAGCTACTAAGAAGACTCAAAGAAATCTCTTAAAGCAGCAATATGAAAACTTCACTGCTCCAAGCTCAGAGATGCTTGATCAAACCTTTGATAGGCTTCAAAAGCTTGTGAGTCAGTTGGAGCTTTTGGATGAAAAGCTTTCACAAGAAGATGTTAATCAAAAGTTATTAAGAAGCTTGTCACCTGAGTGGAACACACATGCTGTTGTGTGGAGGAATAAAGCTGAGTTAGAAACAATGAGCATGGATGATCTCTATAACAACCTCAAGGTGTATGAACCAGAAGTCAAAGGGATGTCTAGCTCAAGTTCAAACATACAGAACATGGCTTTTGTGTCCTCTTCAAATAACAACACTAGCAGCACTAATGAAGCAGTTAATACTGCTCATGGAGTTTCTACTGCTAGCACTCAAGTTAATGCTGCTAACTCTACAAATATTGATAACTTGAGTGATGCTGTTATTTGTTCATTCTTTGCTAGTCAACCAAATAGTCCTCAACTTGTACATGAGGACTTGCAACAAATCCATCTTAATGACATAGAAGACATAGATTTGAGATGGCAAATAGCCATGTTGATTTATGAGGGCTAGAAGGTTTTTAAAGAATACATGAAGGAAGCTTACTGTTAATGGAAATGAGACGGTTGGTTTTGATAAGTCCAAAGTGGAGTGCTACAACTGCCATAAGAAAGGACATTTTGCTAGGGAGTGCAGAGCTCCAAGAAATCAAGACAACAAGAACAAGGAAAGCTCAAGAAGGAGTGTGCCTGTGGAAACATCTACTTCCACAACTTTGGTGTCATGTGATGGTCTTGGTGGATATAACACCCTCATGGTTTTTTTTTTTGAGTTCATGTACGAACATTATGTAATTCACAATTTTATTTTTTAGGGTTTTAAGTTGTGTTTGCTTCTGAAAATCGTAATCGTTAAGCTAAATCGCGTAAACTAAAAATGATCATTCAATGTAAAAGGGCATTAAACGATTAAATGTTTACATCAAGCAAGTGTTAAATGATTATTATGAGGATAATTATCAACTTTTTTCATCTTATTTTTATTGGTTACGTAAAATGCTTACGTTTCACGATAAAATGCGTTTCGGCATTCCCGGAAGCACCAAAACATATCTACGCTTAAGCAAATACCCACGATTAATACCCCAACTACACAAAATAATCAAAATATCATCCCATATATGTCAAGGTGGCCGGATATGCAAGGGATAGGACCAAGAAATATCTATTTCATGACTACTTGCCCTAAAATATCAAGATAAGACTTATCTTAGGGAACCAAGTCTTACACCTTTACATACACTTGACCACTTGCCCTAGAAATCCTCCTTTGGTTCCTTGACTTAGTCCTCTATGTATATAAGGCCTTAGTTAAGCAAGTGTAAACACATCTCCTCATTTACAAGTGTAACAAGAAATAAAAACCCTTACTCTTCCCTCTTACATAGCACGGCTCAAATTTATTATTCTTAAAGCAATACATAACACAAAATTTTACCACATATTTATAAGCTACAAACAATCATATTAAGACCTACTAAGGTGGTTTCAAGGCTTGGTTAACCATTTGCAAGGAAGGAAGCAAGAAAAGGAAGCTAGGGTTTACTTGGGAAAATTAGGGTTTTCACCTTATATTTTCAAGCCAAGGGTTGTAATCACAAGGGTGTGATTGTTATTATTTTCTCTACTCATCCACTCAAGGTTATTTAAAACCCTAATCAATTCATACTTATGATTTTATGTGTTCATATGTTCTATTTAGCTAAATCACCATTTAGGGTACTTTTGAATATGTAAAATGAATTTTTACATATGATCAATGTTTTGTGAACTTATTTACATGTTATATGGATGCTAATATGATGATATAATGAAAGTATAACTCTTGTACACACTTGGTTTAAGTATAAAAAGTTCATGAGTAAACATGTTTAAATAGGGGTTTCATTAACACTTTTGATAAAGTAGATTAGAGGACTTAGTTATCTTGAACACATGGGAAAAAATAAAGAACTAATGATATAATATATGTATGAACATAAGATATAAGTGTTTTGTAAAGTAGTTGTAACAAGGTGTTGAAGCTTAATGGTACAAAAATCAAGCTTAAAACATGTCTTAATAAAAAACTTCAAACTTTCTGTTTTGGTTCGAATTTGGTAATAGTCATATTAGGTTTTATAAATATAGTACATCTCATAAGGATTCCAAAATGATAAGAAACTCGAAAATCAGATTATAACAAGAAGGAATAGTAGTTACTAGTTTACGACGTAAATACTTTTATAAAACTAATTTTATAAAAAGTTACTATCATGGCAGAACTTATACTTTTACGTTTTAAACATCAAATATGATAATCTTTCCAAATTACAAGAACGTGTTCGAAAGAATCGCTATAAAAACGGAGGCTATAACGAATAAGATACGGCCAATTTACGGATTTTGCGTAAATAAGTTGTGTAATCTATTATGTACCAGTTAAAAACATATTCACATAAGAATCTTGAAAATCCTAAAAATGTGATTGTATGAATCACTCGTCTATAATACGAAAGCCTCGTGGGGCGTACGAAAGGAGAAACAGACTTAAACGACAAAGTTATGTCATTTTTGCTAAAGACGTAATTATAAACATTTTTACTTTATAAATACGATTTCACTTAAACGATTAGATGGTGATATAGCTATATAGAAATATATGTGTTATTAGTTATCAAAGTGCTATATTACTAGGGAATTTCATAATGAGGCCTCTTCGGATGGCGTATTAATGAGCTGTTGGATTTACGATTTATAAATATCCTAGCCTCCTCGTACAGTCATGTCACGTCTCTTAAATTATTGATAGCTCCGAACGATGGGACGGTGATAACTTATATGGGCATAATATATGGTAGTTGTTAGGGACAACGCCCTCTTACATGAATACTGATTAGACCTATATTAACTGGTGCATTTCGGGAGTGTAGCGTAACACTTTTTTATTTGGAATATTTTATTATCAATTTACTCATTCAAGGCGAGTTCATAGCCCCATGTTTTACAATTATTGATTTACAAGTTTTTGGGGTGAGAAACATATGCATGTTTTACAAATTGGACGCAAGTTGTAATTTTATCATGATTAGGTTTTGCCTAAGTAGCGATAACCCACTATGCCCATGAATTATAAACTGTCAATTACTGGAATGTGAGCGCGAATGATCATAGATAGATCTATTTGGGATTGACCTCCCCATTCGGGTGACTAGCTATCACTGGAAACGAACGTATATCATGTTGGGATTTTGGAGTTCGGGTTAACATCGTCCTGGCAATGTAGGCAATTATTTATATATTGTATTCGTTTTATATCGAGCTTCGGGTGTCATGAGCTTAGGAAATCGTAATTACATTTTGTGATGGTCTGCATCATGTTGCATTATCACGGGGAAAGTCTTGCGGTCCTGCTTATACATTTACATAAACCTATGAAATTCACCAACTTTATGTTGACGTTTTAAATGCAATGTTTTTCAGGAGATCATTAGGGCACGGGGTGCAAAAGGGATACATTGGTGGTTATGTTTTGGATGTCCTGCATTAAAGATTTAGTCGCATTACATTTTGTATATCTGTTATGGGCTGGAAATCTTTGTAATAATAAAAGTGTAATAAACGATGAAGCTTTGAGGCTTTGTAAACATTTTGTTAAATCCAATGTATCAGTTTTAAAACGACTTTTAATTGTCGTTCAATATATATCTTGTGCTAGTGATCTGAGAAGTAACACGCCCCGGACCCTTATTCCGCTGCGACCCAATTTAGGGGTGTTACAGATTGGTATCAGAGCCAAGGTTATAGAGAAACCAGGGTAAATGTTTTTGCTGGACTATAACCGTTTTCAAACATTGCATTCATACAAAGGGGTTTTCACGGGACATACATACACTAATTATGCATTAGTTGGTTGAACTAGATGCATTCATGATTGATATACGTGTTTATAAGATATTACGTATATAAGGATAAGAGTCTTATATTAGCATACTTATATAAGCTACTTTTGATTTAAGATCTTATGTCAGATTCTGAGCAATCTTCAGTAACATAACATCAGTATCTATTCCAGTTGAGGACGATTCATACATGGGGTCACCAGGAGTTGATAGGCTACCATCATCGGACTACGTGCCTGGCCCTAAGGAGCTCAGAGCAGGCATACCTCACTTCGTTTACTACACTTATGTATCAGAGTGTGTACCCGGTAGTATATAAACACCGAGGATGAATTGTCTTTCAGTCCCGAGGAGCATGTTGCTGCGCTATCACCACTGCTGATCACAGGAATATTCCGTAGTGATCCAGGGAGGGACCGCGGGGCTGGAATGATGAGGATCTGAGGGCCTGTTGATATCTGTTGAAGACGAGCGATTATGATCAGAGATGATGATGATGGGAGGTGATCCTATGAGTAGGGGAGACCTATCTCTGGCCTACTTCTTACTTTGTTTCTTTATTACACTGTTTACTTGACCCTTCATGTGTGTGGACTCCTAAATATCAATATTTTGTTCCAACCCTGAACACACTTATTAATCAATCATCCATCTATCATTTATTTAATATATAATTCTCTCTCAATCATTTCATTCCATATTTTATCACTATTTCATTATATATTCTCCCACATCTAACCTATTATTAAAAATACTCTATTCATCACCCTAATTACCCTCCCCATTACACTATTATTACTTAATCAAAAACAACACACACCACACACACATACTACAATATATTTTATTAACTGTATGTGTTCACTAACCAAGAAGCACCCTCACACCACACTCAATCAATAACCAGATATAGAAACTCTCACATGAATAAATCATAACATTAATTTTCCCAAGATACTACATTATTCCACAAAAAGATAAACCACATAATACATATGATATAACCAACTTATAACCCACTCATCTCTCTCCTCTCACTCACACCCAATTCCCATTACTATGTGGTCCATCTCACCTCACTAATTATACTATATAAATCACACCTCACACACACTCTCACACACATATATATACCATCAAACTCATATAACTCTCACGCCACCCTCACCCCCCTCACCACTCACACAATCCACCCAATAAACCACCACTAATACCCATCCCACCCAAAACAAAACTAACCACCGTTACCTCACCCCTCTACTCACCCCACATCATCGACATATATCACCCCAACATCACACTATACTAAACCCAATCGCTCTCACTCGAGACATTCTCCCCCTCCTCCTCCCTCTTCACCCCCCCCTTCTCATACTAACCTACCACAACCATTAAATCTCACTCAATAGATATCCATCACAATACCTCCCTACCATAGATGTATATCCCTTCCACTTTTACTAGAGCGACGTGCTCTCTCTACATCACCCACTCCAATATTATATATAACTCACACAACACCCTATAAACCATAACACAACTCTCACTTCCCATAAAACCCCTACCCTAAATAAACATACAACCACACTCTCCACATCACCCCCAACCCCCCCTCAACAAATCCCAATTCCCAACACCATCTTCCCCCCCCCCACCCCCCCATACACTCTCATCATCTCACCATCAATATCCCCATCAAACTAACACCATAGATATAGAGATATTACAAAAATTCAAATACACTCACCCTCCTCTCCTCCTCAAACTCTCTCACTCACCTCTCCTCATTAACAACCATCACAACCCGTCCACACTCTTAAAAACATGCCCACTCCACCCACGCCTATCGCAGTAGTGTCATCATATATCATCACAATACAGATGTATGTGTCAGAGAAACACACTAAAAACTCACTCTCGTATGTGTCACTCTAGAGAGAGAGATATGAGAAACCGATCACTACACCAACAATGAGAGATTCTTATAATCTGACCACCCTCTCGCACTATTATGATATGAATATTTTTATACCGACCTAGCACCACTAAACAAACTACAATGTAATTTGGCGCCCTGTATTAGGCAAAACCTAATCAGATAGATATATATATAAAACACTTGTGTTATATAGAGATCGCTCATATAGATAGATAGAGAGTGCCCCTCATCCCAAAAAAACTTGTAATCAATATTGTGAAAACATGGGGCTATGAACCTGTCTTTTTTTTATTCTCTCTTTCTTTTTTCTTTCCATTACCCTCCATAGATGTTCTTCGCCCTTGAATGGAGTTAAATTTGATATAAAAAATCGCCAAATAATAAAGTATGTTTCGCTAACGCCCGAATGCAACCCTAGTTAATATAGGACGAATGAGAGGAATGTGTACTTGTCTGACAAACTACCTATGTGGTGAATCTTAATCCTATATAGTTATCATCGTACCATCGTTCGTGCTATCTTAATTAAGCGGACATGACATGACGTCTCGCGAGGAGCTAGGATATTCTTAATGTAATCACACAGGCTCAAGAGATACGCCATCCGAAGAAGGCCTCATTATGAAATTCCTCTGTAGTGAGATATGTTGTGCACTTTGATAAGAGCTAATAAAACGTATATTTCTAGTAATGAGCTGTGTGTGAAATCACGTTAATTCGTTTTAAGTGCCAATGTGTGGCGTCTTGTGTAAAGTGACTAATATATGGTGTTATAATTACGCCTTTCTCATAAAATGACATAAACTTTGTCGTTTTAAGTCCGTTTCTCGCGTTTCTTACGCCTCTCCGCTTGATTATCTAGACGGGGGGAGTGTTCATAAAATCACATTTTTAGGATTTCAATATTCTGTTGTGAATAGTGTTTTCTGTACATATAGATTACAACTTATTAAGGCAAAAATATAGACCAAGGTATCTTGATTTGTTATAGCTACGTTGTATGACTGATTCTTTCGAACGTTCTTGTAATTGAAAGTTTTATATATTATTGATGTTAAAAAGTATAACGTGTTCAGCTCAGAGTAGTAGTAACTTTTTATAAATTTGTTTGTTCCCAGAAAGAGACGTAGATCGTAAAACAAGTAACTAGCGTATCTTCTTTTGTTATAAATTAATTTTGAGTTTCTTATCATTTTGGAATCCTTATGAGATGTACTATATTTATAAAATAAATATGACTGTTACCAAATTCGAACCAAAACAGAAAGTTTTGAAGTTTTTGATTAAGACAAGAGTTTTAAGCTTGATTTTAGTACATTACAGCTTCAACACCTTGTACAACTACTTTACAAACTTATATCTTTATGTCCATACATATTATTTAATCTATTAGTTCTTATTTTTCCCATGTGTTCAAGATAACCTACTCCTCACACATCCACTCTCTCTATGCTCATCAAGTGTGTGTGAGAGTAATTGAAACCCTAATTTTTACGTCTCGCCAGCATGTGTTATTTTTATACTTCACAGGGTGCTCCAGAGTTATATATCTACTCTCTCATAGACTAACACCTCCCACTCCACCTCTCTGCCCACACCTCCACACCCCTCCCCCCATACACCCAAAGAGATAGCTCTATTCCCACCACCACACCCCCCAATTGTCATACACTCTCTCGAAAACAAAATTTACCAATTCAAACTTACCTAACATTTTATATATCTCCCATCACCTCCACAATGAACAAAGATATAATAATGTAACTGTCCTTGAATAGTCCTTAACCTCACCATTCTAGTCCTGATTCAGTCATGAACTACCTACCCATCCAACACCAACTCCCCCTATTAATCTCACACACATTGGATTGAACAAATATAAGGTGAACACCTCTCTTCAGATATCTCAAGTAAATCTTAGCTTCATTATCTTGCTTCCTTCTATGCCAAATGGTTAACCCCAAGCCCTTCGAAACCACCTTAGTAGGTCTTAGATATGATGTGTGTATGCTTGTATATGTGGTAGAAAACTAGTTTGTATGTATTGCTTAAGATAATAATTTTGAGCCGTGGCTATGTATAGAAGGAAAGTAAGGGTTTTTATTCTTGTTTACACTGTTGTAAATGAGAGATGTGGTTTACTTGATTAGCTAAGTCCTTATATAATAGAGTCTCTAAAGTCATGGAAACCAAAGGAGGATTTTTAGGGGTTAAGTGTATGTTAGGTGTAAGACTTGGTAACCTAAGATAAGTCTTATCTTGATATTTTAGGGCAAAGTAGCCCACCCCACCCAAACAACAAAATCATGAAATAGATAATTTCTTGGTCATATCCCTTGCATATCCGGCCACCTTGACATATATGGGATGATTTTGATTATTTTGTGTATTGGGTTATTAAGCGTGGGTATTTGATTAAGGTAGATAGGTTTTGGTGCTTCCGGGAATGCGAATCGCATTTATCGTGACGACGTATGCATTTTACGTAAACCAATAAAATAAGATGAAAAATTAAAGTTGATAATGTATCCTCATAATACTCATTTAACACTTTGCTTGATGTAAACTTTTAATCGTTATGCCCTTTTTACATTGAATGATCATTTTTAGTTTACGTGATTTTAGTTAACGATTACGATTTAAGAGCAAACACGTAAAACCCTAAAAATAAATTGTGAATTACATAATGTCGTACAATGACCTAAAACATGAGGTGTTATATCCACCAAGGCCATCACCTGACACCAAAGTTGTGGAAGTAGATGTTTCCACAGGCACACTCCTTCTTGAGCTTTCCTTGTTCTTGTTGTCTTGATTTCCTGGAGCTCTGCACTCCCTAGCAAAATGTCCTTTCTTATGGCAGTTGTAGCACTCCACTTTGGACTTATCAAAACCAACCGTTCTCATTTTCCATTAACAGTAAGCTTCCTTCATGTTGCTAGTACAAAAGTTACTACTGTTAGTACAAAGTTAATGCTGCTGAAGGAGTTAATGCTGCTAGTGAAGAAGTTAGTACTGCTGAGTTAGTTAATACTGCTTATGTGATTTATATGAGTTATTTGTGTAAAAGATATGTATAACTTATTTATTTAAAAGATTTGATATTCTTAGGAAAGTATTGTAAGCCGTTTAACTTATTAACTTGAGTGCTAGCAGTTGTAACTCCATAAGTAGCATTAACTGCTTCATTAGTGTTGCTAGTGTTGTTATTTGAAGAGGACATAAAAGCCATGTTTTGTGTGCTTGAACTTGAGCTAGACATCCCTTTGACTTCTGGTTCATACACCTTGAGGTTGTTATAGAGATCATCCATGCTCATTGTTTCTAACTCGGCTTTATTCCTCCATACAACCGCATGTGTGTTCCACTCAGGTGACAAGCTTCTTAATAACTTTTGATTAACATCTTCTTGTGAAAGCTTTTCATCTAAAAGATCCAACTAACTCACAAGCTTTTGAAGCCTATCAAAGGTTTGATCAAGCATCTCTGAGATTAGAGCAGTGAAGTTTTCATATTACTGCTTTAAGAGATTTCTTTGAGTCTTCTTAGTTGCTGCATTCCCACCAAATCTCTTTTTTACAGCTTCCACCAACAGCTTAGCATCCTTTATAGAGTTAAACTTTAACTGATGTTCATTGGGAATGCCTATCATTAAAGTACTTCTAGCCTTCACTTCTAATCTTCTCTGAGCCTTATCTTCAGCAGATGTAATAGGCATCACTTTTTCAACACCTTCCACAACTGTTGTTTTTGGCAAGGTTGCACCATTCTCTATAACTTCCCACAGTGCATAGTCTATCATCTAGATGTATTATTCAATCCTCATCCTCCATAACTCAAACTCACTCGGTTTAAGCATGGGAACTTTGGATGCAGCTACCATGTGTGTAGAATCTTGATCCATATCTTTTAGCAAAGTTTCTCAAAGCAACAAGCTCTGGTACCACTTGTTGATCCCACTTCAATAGATCGAATTCCTTAAGCTTGTATAAGGATTATTTATATTAGATAAATCTAACACAACTATAGTAGAAACTTTGTTTGAATGTATTAAAGATTATGAGGAATCTAATCTTTAATATTAAGAAGAACTATCAATGAAACAGTAATTATATAAACATATAATTCAACAAATAAAAAGCTCTAATATTATTAATAATACGAATACTCTCAAAGTATTAGGGTTACAAAGACCTTGAAGCTATGATAATTCTATGAATGACTCGTATTGGTATGGTGTATCAATCTCTATGCCCTAGGACCTCCTTTTATACACCAAGGAGTTCTAAACGGCTTACAATACTTTCCTAAGAATATCAAATCTTTTAAACAAATAAGTTATACATATCTTTTACATAAATAACTCATATAAATCACATAAGCAAACTAACTAACTCAGTAGTACTAACTTCTTCACTGACAGCATTAACTCCTTCAGCAGCATTAACTTTGTACTAACAATAGTAACTTTTGTACTAGCAGTAGTAACTACTTAGCAGTTTTTCTTCTAAGTCTCTGAGCAGTACTAATATGCACTAGCAGTAGTAACTTTACACTAGCAGTACTAACTATGTACTAGTAGTAGTAAACACTTAGCATTTTTCTCTGAAGTTCTTAAGCAGTACTAACACAACTGAGCAGCATTAACTCTAATATGAGCAGCAGTAATACTAGCAGCACTAAGAAGGCTTTTAATCCCAAGAATTCATATACCAATCCATCGTCGTATGAATACTAAACTTTGAAGCCAACCATTCACTAAAATCAACATTTGATGGATCGTATTCCATATCTGCGTCAAGTCCATATACCTCTCTCTATTTTATAATTTCCATGTAATCTTCGAATTGCTTTTTGTAACTCCGAATCAACCATGTAGCAATCACACTCTCCTTGATTTCATTACTAACCATCGTATGATCGCCGTATTTCAAATCTAGCCATTGTCCGACAGTTACATCAATCAACCTTACCAATCTTTTATTAATGAAAATTACGGCTTCAACATAAATTTTCTCACATTCATCATAGCACACTTTCCTTTCATAAACATCAAGGTCCCCTTATCCAAATCATCCATTTGTTGCTCAACACTTGGGAAATAAGAAAGCTTAGGAATTTTCACTTCATAAGTAAACAAATCATCATCCATTCCACTTAATTGATTGAATTCATCAAAAATTGTCCCAAGAGGTGTATCACAAGTAAACAAATCATCATCGATCACGAATAACCCTAGTACTTTGGATTCTTTCTTAATTACCTTCAACTTAGCTACTGAAAAGAATCATAGAATGGTTAGTAGAATAAGTTTGGGAGAATGTATATATAGACAATTAAACACGAAATCCAAATATGAAAAACCGACTCCGCTGCTGTATTAGATGATGGATATGTCGTATTCAATTGACTGAATACGCCATATTAATCGCTTGAATATGAATACGCTATACTAGTTACGAAAGAGGGATACGCCGTATTTAAATGAGGTGAATATGTCGTATCGGTTGTTCGACCAGAACAGTAACAGTAAAGAAAAACAATGCAGAAAAACATACAAATATGCACAATTATACAATGCAAACTAATCTACTGATATAAACAATTAAGATACAAAATTATACAAAAAATTACACTAAACTAAAAATACTAATAAACAAGAATCAAACAAACTCACTCTCCGGCAACGGCGCCAAAAACTTGATGTGGTCGTTGTACGTAGGTAATTCATTATTCAAGTTTTATTATTTATATTTTTCTGACTTTACCTATTAACAAACACTAACAGGCAGTGTACCCGATCAATTGTAGGTTTTTTGGTAAGTAGGGTGTCGATCACTAAGAGCGAGTGTTAACACATAAGTCTATCAGTATTTTAGTTATCTATGTTAGTCCTAATTTATTCTATGTTAAACCTAAACTAACGCAAAAGGGGGGTTTTCAGCCTGAGAGACTGGCACGAGTTTTGGTTTACTTAAACTAAGATGAGGGCGATTAACACACACTAGTTGATAGACAGAAGATAAAGAAGCGGTCGAGCCTAATATAAGGAAAATGTACTAACCATTTTTAATCTAATAAAATGCAGGTTTCGTTTATAAGTGCAATGATTATCTTATCTCGTTGGTAACATATCATTCCTAGGCTTGTACTTCTTCCTAAACCCTAGATGTGCCAAATCTGTCACAATTAAACACATCCGCATAAAGCATTCATAGTTGATTATAATCTATCTTAGGAGACAATAATGGTGATCTTATATAATCCTAGCTCAACGAGACTTTACTAACTTACTGTTTAACGGCTCTTTATATACTAGTAGTCCACTATCCAGATCTTTACCCAAGGAATCAGAACGTTAATTGTTAATCTTAGGTCACCTGCTTGTCTAACTATTTACTAAACCATGGGCAAAGACATGTCAATATTTGTAATCCTATGCTCTAGATATATAAATTGCTTGTATGGAGAGCTATCTCGGACTCTAGCTAACGCTCTATTTGTATTCCTTGATCCAGTTGAATGATAGATCGCATAATCAAGCATGTAAACAAGTATAAATTGATAAACATAAAACAACTCACAACGAATAGGCATAAAATCATAAATAAACAAACCAAACATTAAATTATCATAAACATGGCTAATACCTAAAGTTATTAGGCAATAGCCATTGTATCTATACAAATGTCATAGATGAATGATTAAAGTAAACTAAACGATAATTATATCGAATGATACTAAAAACCGAACGCGTATTTAGAGTATAGAAATTACAAGGGTTTTCTTATGGATTGAAGCACTTTGAAAGACCTTCTTGGCTTCTCTTCTCTTCTGAAAATTGAACTTGGTGGTTAATGCCTTATTCTCAGTATTTGGTATATGTAAAATTCGTATTAGGGTTCGGTATTTATACGGCTTAGACTTTGGTCGATACGACGTATTGAAAAGGTTTAATAAGGCGTATTGGGATAACTTGTGTGGGCTCTACGATTATTATATTCTAGAATATTCCATGACTTGTACTTGAATATGGTGTATGGTTTTCTTCTGGATACGCCATATAGATCTTTCCTTTGTGGATGCTGAGTGAAGTTTAGGGCACGGATACGCCATATCTTCCTTGATGTATACGGCGTATAGATGTAAAACCATTCAGTTATTTTTCATTGACCAAAGTATTATATACGTCGTATCATTGATGTAGATACGGCGTATTCTTCAATGTTAGGCAATGGTCTTTTAGTTCGTTAAACTCTTGGATACGACATATACTTCTAGAATGATGCTATAAAATAGACGTTATTTGATGTCATTAATACCACCAAAGACACAAGTCATACACAAATAACTGATCATCATTTTATAAAATAAACAAAAACAACCTTACATTCTGAAGGAGAGTCAACTCTTACTCAAACCAACCATTCTTTGGAACAAGAAACTAAGGTTTGGACCGAGTTTTTAAAATAAATCAGTTTTAAATTAACCCTTGGTCAATCAAGGATCGATCTTTCAAAAGGCATAGTTTTTTATTCAAGACCCAAGAATTTTCAACTTAGAAGTTTCCATGATAACATCAATTGACCCAAAAATTAACGGGCGGAAAGATTTTGAATTACATGTTCGCTTCGTAGGTATACCTTAAACGTGATCTTCAATTGGACAATTCGACTGTGGATATTAGTCGCACTATACACGTGAACAGTATTAGAAGATTTATGCTGCATACAAGGAGTATAATGGTGGACATGTCGTACTTGGGATCAACCTTAGAGGCAAGACAATCACTAAAGGTAACATTAAAAATTGACATGATTCTCTTGAAATTACTAATGTTTATCATATTAATAAATTTTCTTTTAAGTTTGAGCCCCCAAAGCTAAACTCACCAGTTTTTTATTTTATTTTTTATATTCAATTTACCAGGGTAACCCTTTTAGGTTTGAGCCCCCAAAAAAAATTTCTTTTAATTTTAATAACGGTAATAGAAGTTTAATTCATAAAAGGAATATGATGGTGGACATGTCGTATTTGGGGAGCAATCTTAGAGGCAAGGCCGTTAATAGATGTAACATTCGACATGATTCTCTTGAAATTACTAATGTTGAGCATATTAATAATTTTTTTGTTAATTTTATTAGTGTAGGCTAGTTTTGAGGTAATGATTATAATGTTACATTTACTAAGGTAGATAGCACTGTAAGTAAAATAATAAAACACTAGCTAAATGACACGGGATAAATTGCCTATACACATGAAAAATAGGAGATAACGCTAAAAATGTAAATTTTGTTTTATCCATACTCTACATTACGACATGCTAACATCTAGCTAATCCATAACTTAGCTTCAAAAGAGATAGCGAAGAAATTTCCAAAGTTGAAATTTGAAATTTAAGGAAATTTCCAAAGTTGAAATTTGATTATCGTTTGGTATCAAGTAATTCTTCTATAAACATCCTTTATACATCTTTGGGTTTAGGTTATACGACTGATTAGGAGATATGTTATCACAAGTTTGGTTTGCATGGTCTTTACTTATTTATTTTCCGATGTGCATGTTTTATATGTTATGTGAATGACCACCAATACCCTACACGAATAACTTCTTAAATCGTTACCAATCTAATTCTAATGATAATGTACGTGCCGAGTTTTCCCCATGGTATACTACTGTTGGTCGCCAAATATCAAGAATCATACACATAACAAGAAGGTTTTAGAGAAAGAAAGTTAGAGAGAGAAAAAAGCTAGAGGGAGAGTAAAGAAAAGGAGGAGAAGCTTGGTGAATTTGGAATGTTTATTATGAAATCACACCCTCCCTTTAGAAAGGAGGGTTGTATATATACATGTACAAAACATATAACGTTGACTATTTGACTACGTGGTACTAGTCTATTACGCGACGCATAAATAACTACGAATGGTCGCCACTTCTATTCCTAACAACCCCCTCGCCCCCTAAGGGGTGTTCATTTTATTTGTGTTCAGCAAAAGGTTTCTTGGTGATCTTTGAGCCGGTTTATAATCTTCAGTTCTATTCACTTGAGCTCGAGACTTCATATGTTATAGATTTTCTTGTTCAATCAGTCAAATAATGTTAATTGTTCGACGGAATAATATTAGCTAGATATCAACATGACACATAATAAATTCTTCAAATGTGCCTATATATAAACAAACCATCCAAATTAACATACAAAGGTTTGAATAAACACAAATTTACTCTTAGATGAACTTCCTGTTATCAAATATACTAGATAATAGTAAGCTTAATTAAGCATTGATGTACCTAGAGACTTGAATTTGAGGTTTTTTTTTGAGAATTTGTTATGTCTTTCTAGGTTGATTTAATGTATTTAAGAGAGATCTATGGCATATAATGTGCAGTTACATAGACGTTGGAAGAAGTAAATAATTTGTTTTCTGGAAAGAACCGGTCTATTTAACACGAATCATGTTGGCAACTCAAGTGTCAGAGGAGGGATAAAAAGCTCACCGTTAGTTATATAGATTGGTTTATTTAAAACAACCAATCTAATTTGAAATTAATTAGATCCGTATTTATTCTAACAATCGATCTGTTTGTTGACAACCCCCTCTTTTTCATTATGTAGATCTAGTTTTCAGAGAATCCTTCTTTTTGAAGTAATCTATTTAAACTTTTGTGCAATAGTGTATATGCCATTTATTATATTAGTAGTATAATCAAGATGCACAAAAGGAAATTATATAACTTAATGACAATAAGGGTTAAGCTCAAATCCATTTAATATGGTGATGTTGTAGATCACATGCCTTTCTGTTAGGTCTTGAATTAGCTTGAATCACACGATATTAAGCATTGTAGAATAGAGAGAATTAAGAGAGGAAGGCAAGTCTTTCACAATTTTCAAATTTTATAACAAAAGACAAAAGGGAGGGAAAGAAGAGTTTGTTACAAGCCTTAACCACCTAATGATGATTAGATGGCTATTTATAGGAGAGGGAAGAGAGCTTCCCTTCCTTTATTTTCCTTATTTTGCTATTTAGTCCCCAGTCTTTGGTAAATATGCTATTTTTCACTTTTAGCATATTAAGCCTTATTACAATCTCCCCCTAAGGGTCGATTATTCTAGGCGTTCCCTTCTTGATCCTAGTGGTCTTCCATTCATGTACATTTCCCATCATCTCATTTGATCTCGATGCTTCAACCGTTCTTCAATCTCTTCCTCAAACAGATGCAAGTACTCAGCATCTTCTTTACTAAGACTTGGAGTTATGTACCCATGCTTTACATCGTTATTATAGCTCTTTAACCCTTCCAAGACTCTCTTTAATGTAGCATCATAGAACTTATGAATTTCTTAATGTCTCATCACTCTCTTCTCTTTCTTGCTATTCTTGTAAAGAACATCTTATACTTCTCAATACCTGGGAAAGTAATTGTTGATGTAGTAAGATTGACCTTCTGTTGATAGCTTTCCACACCTAGCTGGAAATCATGACTCTTTCCCAAATCACTATACTCTTGATGAAGACTGACAATGACCACAACAAACCAGTCTCAACATAGTCGTCTACTTTGTGGTTAACAATTAGCAGATACATATCCTCATTATTATTCTTGTTGAGATTATTGTAATCTGACTCTGTGATTGACACTAGGCTACCATTTTCTCTTCTTGCAATAATCTCTGTTATAAACTTGTGCTCATGCCCTAGTTTCTAATAAGTATTGATGATTTGAATAATCCTTGAATTTGAGTAGACTACTTCCTTTGGCTTTCTGGGCTCTTTTTGTTTCTTGATGTAGAAGATCTTTGCATGTGGATTCTTCTAATGTTTGACATTGTATCGAGCATATGGATTAAACTTCTTTACACACTTTTCTACCCATCTTGAAGTTATTTCTTCAATATCATCATCAGGAAAGATCACTGTAGGAAACTTATGAAGAGACATCACAATCTTCTCAGGTCTTGAGCTTCCTTTCTTTAGGTATAATAAATCTTGATTAACGAGAGATAGTGCAGGAGCTTTAGGATCTCTTTGGCAGCTTTGAACAACTGGAGTAGGCCTTTGTGGATGTGGTGGTGTAACTATGATTTCTTTTCTACTTTCCCACATAATACCATTCTTCAAAAAGTTTTGCATCTGATCAATGTGGTATTGATGCTCACCTCCTGAAGTGCATCATTGTCTCAACATTTCATCAAGAACTTTACGTAGTTTTGATTCATCGACAGTATGTGATATTTCATCCACAATTTCTTGTGACACTTTCTCATTAGGAATCTTATCATCATCTGTAACATACGAGTCCGTCCAAAAATCAAAGTCATCTAATTGTTCTTGATTACCTGACTTTGATGGACCTTGTTCACTTTCAAAGTCTTGACCATAAGATGATTCTCCAAACACAAAAGTTCCATGCTCAAACGTCTTCTGCCTCTTTGCACTATTCTCCCACTCAGGATGAGCATCATCATGAGGATCGTCCTGACTCTTGGGTGAACGGCAGAAGGTCTACAAGGAGTAGTGGCCACATGAAGTCTTTTAAACTTGTATTTCAGAGCGAGCCAAATTAGTAGGTCATCTTGTTGCAGCTGAGGATCGTCTCTCATGGTTAGATAAAGTTGTTGTTGTTGTTCTTACACAAAGGTTGGTGTGGCTTAAGTCGGGTGCACATGCAAAATATGACCTGGCATATAATTCCTAACTAAAGAATCAACTTGTGAGGGAATGTGGTTAGAGATAGCATTATTAATCTATGAAGAAATCTTGGATCAAAGATTCTTGCATTCTTGCTGAGTTGCATCTGCAATCATCTTAGCCACATCCGTTTGACTCATTTCTCTTTTCATGATCAAGCCCTCTGCAACATATAATGGAACCTGTTTCTTTGTAAGTTCCTTGACTCAATCATCTACCATTGTTGGCAACGACTCTTTCATAATTTCTTGTAGATGTTGAGCAAGTACATTAAACTTCTTTCTTGGCATGAACCTTGTCTTGAGATGCTCAAACAGATAGCCGTAACGTCCTTGTAATTCATCAAAGAAACTCCTGTATCGTTTAAAGTGTCTTGGCTTGGGTTTAAACAATGATAAGAGTCGGTTTGTAACAGTTATATTGGATTTTGATGAAAATGATGATGGTGTTGAAGATGAAGGTTTGGGATCAGTTTTTGTCAATTCCTGGAGTTTCTCAGTATCCGAAGATATGAGAGTAGAATGAGTCCTAGGGGATATAATTGTTGTGGGGGATGGTGTACTCCTAAACTCCTCTACATGTTTCCCCTTCTCCCTTCGTTTCAACTCATAATCATCCTTTCATGACTCTTCCTCCTCTTCATTAATATTGACTAGTTGTACTTTAGTAGTTATCTCCACCTCCAGACTTTCCTTATCACTCTTGGGCTCTAACCTAGTGTCGAGAATAATTTGAGTTTCATCTTGCCTAAAGGTGGAACTATTAACTTCAACTTTTTCAACATTCTTTGCTCCTTCTACCACATTCTCAATCTTCTCAGCAATCAAGTGCTCCTTAACTTTTTGTACATTTTGTTGCGCTTCAAGTTCATCACGACCTTTTTGCTCAGCAAGGCTGAGTTGAATAGTATCTTGTAAGATTATGTCATTAGCCTTAACAGTTGTTGGAATTGGTGTTGGTGGAGTAAGTCGAGTTGATCGCTTTAAGGAGTAAGAAGTCTAATAATGGTAGACTTTCGTGGAGCACTCGATTCACCTTCATCCGTCTCAGGGTTAGGTGACCTAGGGGTGCTAGGTGTCCTATGCGTTTCTTAGGTAGACTGAATCGGTTGTGACCGAGTCGTAAGAACATCTACCCCAAATACTACAGCATACATCCGATAATGATCCGTGAGCTTCATCTCATCCGTGATCATCCAACTTGGAATCTTCATTCCAACACCGTCTTTATGCTTCCCTAAATTGAATATGTTCTTAACCATCGCATCATCTTCCAAATTGCGTTACTTATCACGAGCTCTATGAGAAATCTCAAGGAATGCAGTCATGTAGTGTCCTACAATGATTTTTGTAAATCTTGGATAAGAAATTTGTGTTGATGGATTTTTGAGTGCATAGTGCAATCTTTCTCAAAGTAGTTCAGCATAATCTACATGTATATTGTTGACAAAACAATATAACATCTGCATTATCTGCAAAGGCAGTTGATCAAGACCAGTGACTCATGTAGTAAGACATCAAGCAAATATTTTTCCAAGTGTCTGCCATGGTTGTGCAAGTCATGTCGTCTTGAAGTTGGATGGTGATCGTAACTCCAGAGTAAAACCAAGAGTATTCAGAAAGAATGGAACCATTTTTGAAAACTTTGGAGCTGCAACAAATCGTTCATGATTGTTTTCAGTAGCTTAAGGCAAATGAACGATTCTTATGAAATCATTAAGTGTCAAAGTTAAATCTTTTCGATCAGGCACAAACTTGAGCCTGTACTTTGAACCATCTTCTTGCAAAGTATGCCAGAACTGCCCCAAGTAAAATTCACGGCACAGATTGTAACAACCCGAGTTTTACGACGCGTATGACGATCGCGAATTCGAAGCCATAATTATTATTTTATAAGTTTATGAGAGCGAACGTCGACATTTAAATTTTTATTTGTCGTAAATAATTATTTTCGTATTTTATTAGGAACGGAAATTTAAAATATTTATTTTTGACGTTTCGCGAGTCACCGTTTGACCGCGCGTTCGTTAATCGTTTTGAGCAACGTAAAAATTTTCGACGCGGCTCGTTATTATTTTTAAGATCGTAAATTTTTTATTTTTACGAATGTCGTCTTTTGTTCCTTGTCTTGAGCCGGACTCGCGTTTTAAATGGCACACATTTTATTAAATGTTTTAAATTAAATTAATGCGACGGAAACAAATTTAGTCACGGAAGTATAATCCTGAGCCATGATTGTTGTTTTAAATTAAGTAAAAGTATGGCGTGTCAAAAATCAAAACAAGAAAAGAAGGGAGGACTATTTTTGTCAATTGCCTAAACTTTTTTCCTATAAAAGGGAACCATACACACACACTTATAAATTTTACCAACACAAATTCTCTTCCTCCTCTCTTGAACCATTCGAACCGGCCACCCTCTCCTATCACTATTATGGTCAAATCACCGACATGCATTACGATCCGACTTTAAAATATTAATCCCCTCGTTATTACCTACAAATCCCACTATTAAAATCCCACATGCATTAAGTTTTGAAAAAGTTAGAATCCGGGTTTCATTCTTGAATTTTCGGTCAAAAAGGGGTGTTTGTGAAGCTAGATAAGTGTTTTAGAAGTGTTAGATTAAATGGAAAATGTTTCGGTTTCAGTTTGGGTTGTGGTCCGAGTTCGGCTAGGAACAAAGGAGGTCGAGACGAAAGTTTAATTGTCCGATTTTGCTTATAATGGCATTATAAGTATTCGTATGATTGTTATTATAATTGTTTTCGCGATTTGATTATTATTCGAGTGATGCATGTGATGAAATCCAATGGGTATTGCGCTAGACTATATTAAAAAGGATTTTGTAGATGTTATTTAGGCTAGATAATAGTATTTTGATGATTTTTGGAAGTCAAAAATATGGTTCGATGAGTTTTAAATATGCCAAATTCGGACAGAAACTTTGGCATGAATTTCGAGGTTTAAAAATTTATAAAAATTGATTTTTGATGTTGAAATATGAAAGAGTTCGTCCTAGTATACGTTTCGGTAATTCGAACTTCCCGTAACTCCTAATAACGAAGAAGTTACGGCGAAAACAAGTTTTGAAAAACTTATAAATTGCAAACAACACTTTGGTAATTCATACTTGCTGATCAGATTTTAAACGGGCAATTTGAGCACTTTCGAGTCCGTTTCGGCCTTCCGGCGAAACATGAAAGTTGCCCAGAATGATGTTTTACTTTGCCGTGAGGATCGCTGATCTTAAAATCGAGTAATCACGGGTCAAAGTCTGTGTTTTTATTAAAATAGTCAAAGTTCCTGCAGAAACTTAAAGGGGCATTTTGGTCATTTTCTATCGAGTTTTGGGTCTCGGCTAAAACTAAAAAGTTGTCCGGAATGTCGTTTTACATAAAATCTCTTCTTTGTCCGAATCTTGAAAATGTGACATGACGGGTCATTTGGAGCGGGTCAGATTTGATAACATAAATGTGTATGAAAAGTCAAAGTCAAACAAAGTCTAGCGTTGACTTTTAAAAGTCAACGGGTTAATACTAAACTTGTCAGGTATAATCAAAGTAAGTAAATACTATTATTACTAAGCATAAGATATTTTAAATTTAACGATGGGTACGAGCGAGGTAGATTCTAAAAATAGAAACTTTTGTAATAATCGAAAAATAATATCGATACAAGTAATTAATAACCACATTGAATGCCGAAGGTTCGACGAGATAACTAATCATTATCACAAATATATTTGGATGACGAGACTTACTAAAAATGGTAACTTTTCAAAAATAGTAACTATCTAAAAATAGAATGTTTTCGATTAAGCGATGTATAATATAAATAAAAATGGATGATCGTAGCCTAATATTGTGGGGTTTTAGGATCTAAGGCGCAAGTGGGTTTCTCATCACATGTATGAATATATATATACTATATATATGATTTTGTTGATACGATGTACGCATCGTTGACCATACTTTTTGGTATAGTAATCGAGCGACATAAATTATAGGTCGTGATCGTGTTCGTTGATTTTATGTGGATTGTTTCAATTATTTGATCTCCGGCTTCGATCAAGGTGAGTTCAAAGCCTCGCTTTTAAGTGTTTTAATTGTTTTAAACCCGCGAGGGGGATACTTGCTTGTTTTGAAAATGAGAACGCAATGTGTTTGATTTAAAATATAATTCCATTCACTATTGAGTATATGCCTTTTTCTGTGTTGTTGTTAATTGCCTTGTTGTGGGTGAACGCTAATGCATTAAATAGATCTATTAGGTTTGACAACCCTGTCCGAGGTATGAATCAGTTGTGACCACCCTGTCAAACGGACATTTTGTAGTTAGTATTAGGAGAAGTGGCATACTTCTAGGACATAATTTCGTCCT